>CM067592.1:14981442-15156442 GCA_034336665.1 Luscinia megarhynchos | reverse complement strand
ATACAAAGAGCCATCTTTGCAGCTACAAATAATATGCATTTTACCAAGTTTCCTTCAGGGTTTGATAACTCTTACTGTAGCTGTCCCTGTAAATATGACAATAAATTTTTAAATCTCCAGAGAACTGGCAAATACAGGCAGATGCACTTAACTGCTGGTGAGCAACAAAAGTCAGCCTGCAGGAAACTGTGGCACTAATGTAGTTCTTGATTAATCTCTAATTACACTTTTGTCATCTTAGCAGGGAGACAAAACTATAGCAGTTCCTAAATAGGCAGGCAGCATTTTGGCACCTAGCAACCAGCAGTTCTTTCATATTAGCTGCAGTGGACTCTGAGCTGTTACATGGGAGGTTGTTATGGATCACTGCTCTATTATTTATAGAGCAGCATTTACAGAGGCCTTCACAACAGTATATAAATTAGCAGCTTAACAGGCCATTGCTAACTAAAAACATGGCATGAGCTGAAGCATCAAGTATGAAATTAAAATGTGACTTGGAGATAATAATGTTTGTAACACACATAGAAAGGAATGTCGATTTATTTTCCTGTTAACCATTTCACTGGCAGATTAGAGTACGGTCTTTAAGAATTTTTCTGTGGATATGTGTGTGCCTGTCTCACTCATTTCTTGTATGCACAAGATGAGTATGTGTGTGAATATATAGATGCACATATTTATACCCAATAAATATTCTACTATATTTTCTTGCATGGCTCTTTTTAAAGATTAGTGTTAAAGCTTGCTATTTTTTTGCAGTAGGCTAATACAGCCCAGAGGTAGATGAACAAGAAGAACAGTGCTAAGAGGGATCTATCCACTAATTGGACTGCAGGCTGCAATAGCATACAAGTGTCTTCATGAAAGGGCCTTGTTAGCTTTTAATCAGGCAAATAACACTAACTTTCTTCCATCATCTGCTCTTTGGTAGCTTGTCTATAAGAAGACCAACTCCAACGAGAAACCTCACACCTCTATTTAGTGTCATTCAGAGTGAATAAGAATCAAAAGTGGTCAAATACAGTAAGATGGCTGGCTGCAGTTGATTCCTTATTTAATCAGCTAAAGAAAGATATAATATATAATATATATAATGTTTATATACTAGAGATTCTGGAATAAGGGTATAGGATTATTAACCATGGGAAAACATAAGCAGAGGAGCTCTAAGAACATCCATCTTTCATTTGCAGTCCTGCCTTAATGAAATGAATGCTTGGCAATGAAGGACAGTTCTCATCTAAATCATGGTGGTTTCTGATGCTTCTGCTGGACTGGATTTTGCTTTCCCTGTCTCAAACATATCATCAGAGAAAGTCCCTGGAGTAGGAGAGAGCCCACAGGATGAGCAGACATAGCAGATGACAGCAGGGAAGGAACTTGGCTGCATCACTCCCAGTGCTCTCACAGCTAGCTGGTGACAGAGTCAGAACGGGGAGGCTGCATTGGGCACTTCCATCCACAGAAATCAACAGTAAAATTGCTCCTATCTTCAATAGAGGAGGAAATTGTCTCCAGTTTTGTATCAAAGACCCCCATTTCTAGATGTGGTTTACCAAGTCATCTTCCTTGGCTGTGCTCTTAGATACTGGATATTTCCAGTGATTTTTTTAAAGGGTTTAGAAGTTAAATGTGATATACCTTCTTTTATTTAGGTAATGGTATTTTATGTTCAGTTGATAGCTCAGAAGGTTATTTCCCTCTCAAATTTATACATATGTTCTTTCCATGTAGACATTATCCAGCAATGTGTTTTGTGATTATAATCCAAAGGTCCAGTGAAACATCACACAATATTCTCATGGTATAAATAAAATTAATTAATGAAAATTCGACCTCAAAACTATTCAGAATGCCTCAAATTATGGTACCACAGTGTTTCCCCAGCTGACGGGTCTTTCTGTAATCATCATCACAGAACTGAAAATCATGGACTTAGTCCAAGCAGGTAACCCTATGCCTCTTAGAAAAATGTTTTCTTCTTTAGAGTAAAACAAACAAACAATTAAAACCAAACAAAATAACTCAAAAGAAAGCAAATAATTTGTTTTCTCCTGACTAACTTTGTGAAGGGTGTGCTAGTGCTGGCTCCCCCACTGTATCTCTGTGCCCTGTGTGAGATGACAGAGCCTTATGTGCAACTTTACACAGAATACAAGTCACAGTGTATGTTTGGGTTATTTTAAAGAAGAAGAGAAACTTAGAAACCCAAGTAAGTAACTGCTGAGAGGTATTTTCATTGCTTTCTCCTAGATTTTCATGAAAGTGTAAAACAGTACTTTGTTGTGGGTGTTTTATATGTTTTGCATTTTTGTTTGGTTTTTTATATACAAATATCTGGTGAATTAGAAAAAGCAGGAACATAGGGCTGATGAAAATTTCTTACAAAATCTATCGACTGGAAAAGAGCAGTAATCATCAAACTATTGTCATCATAATGCCACAAGGCGACTTAATTAGCTAGTTGATTTCTGTGATGATGCTCAAAGTGATGGGGTCTGAGATACATTTGAGACAGGAATTATGAATTTACATGGCACCAAGAGGCTAACCAATTGTTCCCATTGCATTGTTACTATGTTGCCTACCAGTTTTCCAAGAGGAAAAGGAAAGCTGTTTGCTAAATGTGGGTCTGGCAGCTGGATCTCTGTGGCATCACATTTGCAAGTTAGCCAAGCCCCATGTGAGAGAGACCTGTTTAAACCCAAATTTCCCCTGACTTTTGTCTGATTCTGGGGCTTGTTTTTGTTGCTATTAACTGTAGCTTTGGTAAAGAAATTACTTTTATTAGTGGGTACACAATCTCATCGATTGGGAGTTTTAACTTCATTTTTTAAACTTCAAATCACAAAACTGAGCAGCTGAACTAAGGAAAGTTTCTGTGCAAATATGCCTTTCAATTCAAAGAATTATAAGATGCAACCAGAATATGAAAAGCAAAAGAAAAATATTGAATGCTGTGAACTCAGATTAATTTTTCTTACTACATGATTTTGCAGCTGCACATAATTAAAGTTCTTAACACATTTTAAGAATTCGTTTCCATGCCTTAATATATTTGATTTTTTTAAGTACTATTGTCTCCCAGAATGATCTACAATTTCACACACCCATTTAAGAAAAAGAACAAAAAAACCCCCTCAGTGAAATATTCAGCTTTAATCCATATATATTTTCAATATCATATCTTCAATCTAAACTCCCTGTTAATTTATCCACAAATTGAGTGAGTTAATTTCTTTTATGCTGTTGGATTGTAAGACATATTCAGTGGTCATTTTAGTAAAAAAGAGATGTAATTTTTGCACTCAGAATAAAAAAAAATAGAAAAATATTTGTACTTTAAAAATTACCTCAAAAGACAGATGGCAAAGACATCACAAATGAAATTTAAAAGATATATTGTCAATTACCTCTGATGATACAATTTCAAGCAATTTTTTTAGAGATGACACGTGTGTTTTAATTAATCACTTTTGAGGGATATTTTTCACTGAAATGTCTGTCTCTTGTGAGTAATTTAGAATAAATAAATCCATACTTGTATCAATACAAAAAATAAAGTCCCTTTATTAGCCTCCTCGATTTATTAGACATGGATATTTAAGGATTAGAAAGAACTTCTGACACCAGGTTTAGGGTCATTAAACAGGTCACTGGAGCCTTCAACAGTAAATCTGTGCAAGACAGCTTCAGCCGATGCCTTCAATCAGGAAATTTGTCTACCAATCATTATAAATTTAATTTCATACAATATATAGACTCAGAGAATCTGTATGGTATCTAAAGTAATCTTCAGACTCTGCTCTGTTTTTTTTAGCATTCAATGAATAGCTCATAACAGTATTTTTCTCTGCATTTTATATGCCAGAAATTAACCCCATCCTTTTATTAAAAAACAAACAAACAAAGAAGCAAACAAACAATCTCTGTGAATTCAGCCTAAATTTTGAAAATATCATCCTTATGAATCTGTGAAATGACAATTGAAAAGTGCTATATTGTTTGAATTAGAAGTAAATTCTGTATCTCCAGAAAATAATAAATAATGTTTCTGGGGTTTTTAGCCATGCTAATAATATAAAATTAAGAATGTATGAATTATACATAATAATGAAAAATAATCATGCTGATATTTCACATTATTACAGGTAGGAAAAGAGCAGCCTTCTATTTATTTTTTTAAAATTTTCTCTTTTGTAATTATTAGGTGGACCTATCCTGATGTTGAAAAGTTTAAATAAGAAAAATAATATGCTGGGCATTAGGTATTAGAACTTTTAAATTACAGGTAACTAAATGTGTATATGTGTGTGTGTGTGTATGTGTGTGTGTGCATTCAAAATTTGATATAATTTGATTTGTATTTCCATTTTCTTAAACCAGTTTCTGTTTTCTGTGTGCACCCTTTTGAAACTTGCATTTTCTACCTCTACAGTATTTATAATTGAAAGTTCTCTAGATATAAATTTTCATCATAACGAAAATATTTTGTTCATATCAATTTGTTTATTTCTCCGAATATATGTGAGTATATATTTATATATGATTGTAAACAAACTTAAGAATGCATTCATCCTATGTTTTGTGTTGTGGACAGAATTAGTTCTACTTGCAATTTCCCTTCACAAGAAAAGTAAAATTGCCTCCAGAAGTGAGACTGGAAAAAATTGGAGAATTTTGACTTTTTTTTTTTAAGTTTTGATGTAGCACAATATCTGACAGAAGTAACGAGTTTCAATCTAAAATTTATTTTTGGTTAAAATTATTTTAGAGCCCTGTGAAAAGGATTTTGCATGGAAAAGGGCAATTCCATTATAGGGAATAAGCTGTAGTGAAAGTATTGACAAAAAAGCATGGTGTTGGTTAGCACATGTGGAAAGCTAAGCATGTATTGAAACATTTTCACTAAAGGTGGAATTGAGTAATTTTTAAGCTATTTTTTCTTTGAAATGTCGTGTATATCTAGGCACATTAGTTCTTTAATAAAAAAAAGTTTAAAATATATTATGAAGTTGTTCATTTTTAGAACAGGAGTCCTGGACGCCCTAATGTTGACAATAATATCAATGGTATCAAGTAGCTAGTTAAAAAATATTAAACATAAATCAGAAACACTATGAAAATTTTTGCCACCATGCAGAAAGCAATTTTTCTGCAGTGTTAAATGAACACATAAACTAAATGAAAATATTACCTAAGACTGTCAGTAGGTGTATTTGTTTGTTTGTGTTTTTCTTTTGGTAAAATGAGTAAAATGGAAACTATTCCATTATACTTACATTCATTTACATAACAAAACAAATTTTACCTTCCATTCATAGAGAGCACATACAGTTTCCTATGCTGGTAAATTTTCTCTGTTAAAATTCAATTTTACCTACTTGCCACTTTAATACTTAATAAGCAGAATAGTTAAACTATATACAGTGACAGAGGAAATGTGTACATGCTTTAAAGAAAAAGAAAACCAAAACCAAATGGTTAAAATAATTCTTAGAAAGGAGAATTATGTATCTGTCCTCACCAACATACTATCGGTTTTAAGAAGGAAAATTCTCAAAGTCATAAAGGGTAACAGATACTGCACTTGTTGAAAGAAAAAGGAATTCTCTCCATGCTTTTAGGACTGTTTTAGGCTCGGTGTAGTTTTTGAATGCACTGGAAATGGCTAGTAGTTGACAATTCTCATGTTTTTCTCCATGCAGTGTAGTTCCTTTATGATAAACAAAGGCTCCAATATTGCAAGAAGAATGTTGTTCTTTTTGTTTTTGTGACACTGAGAATTCCAGAAGAGCTGGACTCCAATATCAATGTGCTTCTCCATAAAGATATATTAATCTGCTTGGAAGAAAAGTAGAAAAAAGCATTTTTTGTTAGTGAAGATTTTTTTTAATAAAAGGTGGCTTTAGGAATAACATTTCTGTGAATACATGACCGTGTCAATGATCAGTTAAATACAAAAAAAAAGGAAAAATACAGAAGAAAATAGAAAGTTATTAAATATTACAATTTAAACCCAAATTTTTTACTGAACTATTTAGTAAAAAATTCTTTGAATGTTACCTATTAAAAAGTTTAAAATTACATAAGAGAAACTGATCATTTCTTTCCAGTCCAAAGGGAGTTATCTTTCTGGCAGGATCTTAGAGGACACTAGTTTTATACATGGTTAGTTCCTCTGACTTCAGTGGATCTACAAATCCAAGTACAAGGCCAGGTTTTCATCTGCTCACAGCCTAATTGATAATATGTAGAAAGACTACAGAGAGAGTCACCCATGGTTTAGTTTGTGTAGATATGGTGTCTTGTTTCTTCTTTTCACACGCATTAAATATCTTCCAAAGGATTTATTTCACATCTGCTCCTCTGTCAGCCTGCAGTCACTGGTTTTCTTACTGCTGCAGATGAAACCTCAGAAGTGCAGCTCTGAAAGGCAGTCCTGTTTTTGCAGAAAAAAAAGGAAACAGATGACGACAAAACTATCACACAAAAAAATGTCTGTCTTTTATCATTCTAATCAAACCTGATTTTCATTTTTGAATGTGTAACTCTAACACTACACCTGGGAATACCTGGTCATTGCAGCTGAACCTGGCACAACAGCATGTACATGGCTGGGCTGTCTGAACTCCATGGGATAGAGCTTTAGCTGGTAAAAATAAGGATAGCTGCATGTGGATGCAGTGGAGCTCTGCTGATTTACACCAGGTCAGGGACTAGTTCTGTGCATTGATTTACTGCAACCAATTTGAACCCATTAGACTTAGGCCAGTATAAAACTGAGGAAACCCAGTGGTGAATCAAACCCAAAAGAAAGAAATCTTTAGATAACTACTTAACAGCTGTGGAAATATTGTCTGGTTCTCTTAGGACTTCATTACCACATCTGATGAGAATGCTGATTTATGGAGACCAGTAAACAAATCTCAGCAGAAAGGGTGTCTCAGATAAAAGCAGGGAAACATATGCAGTACAAGACCATCTGAAGGATTGTATTTTCTTGCACTGTCTGAGCCAAACAAAGTATTAATGGAGGACATTCTAACTAACACTTTGGATTTAAAGGTATATGAAAGAAGCAACACAAAGCCCCTGTGGCCTGTTGATATAAAGGACCAGGGGCAAGGAGGATCCTAGCACTTGGTTCATTCAATGACTCATCATGTAACACTGGGCTCATCATTTGACCCCTTCTTGCCTCAGTGAACTCAAGTAGAGATTAGGGTGAAAAATGTAGGTTCCTATTGGAAAACAGATGATTTATAAGAGAGCTTCCTTGTGTAAATACATTACAAAGAAGTGGTAAATCCATAAATTTTACATGTACAATCATAAACAATAGAGTGAATGTCTGCAACAACCTCAATTTCTCCTTCATTCTTCAGGTTTTTTGTCTTACTGCATTATTCTCATCATAAAACCACGCACATTCATAACAGATCAGCAAATGAGAGTAATGTTGTTACTTTCTGAATTTGTGGTCTGGTAAGAGATGGAAGAGTAAAACCAGATTCCCACTCCTCCCATAAATCAGTGAAGGCAATGACGCCAGTTATATCTACTCCAATATCAAAAGTAAGTTTTACAAAAATTGTTTTGGACAGCTGCCTGGACCAAACAATTTCAGCTGCTGATGCTGTATGCACATGTGTGTGCTGGAAATGTAGAGTGAAACCTGTTCACAATCTGTTTTACAGGCATTAGTACATTTTGTCCTTTGCCACATGAACATGTGGCTCACAAAATGTCTCATAATGAAGGTCATTTTATTCAGTAATGAATTGTGTGCTCCTCATCTTCAGTTTTTTTGCAAGGGAAAAAGCTCATCAAAATCCAACACTAGGGAAAAAAAATCGAGTTATCAACAGCTTTTGTTTTCTTAATTTTACATTTTAATGATTTGGACAGATATCATCACGGCTGTTTTATTCATCAAAATAATCACAAAAAGTCTTGACTATGAACAACAAAAATATACAACTGTTCTGCCAGTGTATCAGATAAAAAGATCTAATCATATTTTGACAGACTGGCTACATACAGGGCTAATGGTATAAGAAATGTAAAATGATGGTAAGGCTATGATAGACAGTGAAAAAACCCACATCACATAAGAATTTGGATCCTTTCAAAGTTCAAATGTCAGCCAATTAAATCCTCTGTTTAAATGCTGAGACAAAAAGCCACAAAGATCTCAATGCTATCTCATCGAAGAAGGGTTTTTTTTACTCCCCTGCTGGCAGCTTGTAGATGCAAAAGGTCTTGATATAGAGAAGGGTGCAAGTATAGCAGCAGCGAAGGAGTCTCAATCAGATAAAGTGACATCTGTGACAGATAGCTCTCTTACACGGGAGTCACACAAGCCCTGCTTGCCTTTCTCACGGGAATGATCCACCACTATTACAGTATCTCTAATGCAGCTACTAACATGAAGTTTTAAACTCATTCACAGCTTGAAACAAGATCACATTTACAGTGAAAAGCCAAAGTCTTAAGTAGCATGGAAACTCAGTTCAGTTTTCCTTATCACTTCTCTTCTATAGCTTTAATCAGGTGTTTTATTTATTAGGGGCTCAAAAAATAGTCTCAATGAATAGCCATTCATTTCTCCTGTACTTATCCATTTTGTACTTTTGGTGCTACATAAATGTTTCTTCAAATAGATGCCTGAAATAGATTTTTTTTTTAAAGTTCATGCTATGAATTACACTGTTTGCACAAATATTGAAATGAAAAATACTTAAAAATTAGGCTTTGTATGAGTTAAAATGCATATATACTACAATAAGAAGGCATCAATATAATTTTCTAACATGTTTTCCACATAAAATCCAATTATTAGATATTGCTTTCAGGTCTGAGCAGAAAAAGAAAAAGAAGAAAATTAAAAGTATTAAAGGTAAATTCAGAAAAATTTCACTTGTCTTTAGGATACCAGGAAAAGATAAAGTAAACATACCTGCAAATTTAATTAAAAGGTACAGAAAAAGACACATTTTCTAGAGAGGGTTTGGAGATTTTTTTTTTTTTTTATTAAACAGGCAAATTGGAAAAAAAGAAAAATTTGCATATTCGACCAAGGAATAGAATGCTTATACTAATGATAGGAGAATAAGCAATCTAGAGTATCAAAGGAAAAAAATATTATTATTTCTATCTGGAGAATCTCTTCAAGCAGAAAGTGATACACTGTGTAAAAGGCATCCAGGAAAGGATTCTGTATATCAAGTGAATACTACAGTGAAATTTAAATCAGGTTCTTAAAAGAAAATATCCGATAACATATTACAAATATGACCAAATATGAACAAGGAAGAGATAATAATTTCAAACATGAACTTCCTCTTGACTCCATTTTAAATAATCTGTGCTTGTATTCTTATTCTCTTTGTTTTCTGACATATTCTGGTTTTGTTTTGGTTTTTTTTCTGATTGAAGGAAATATTTTCTTAATTGATAAAAGTCTGCTCTACTCTAAACAGGGCTCCATGTGTCTCAAAAGAAGTGATTTATCTTTAAGACATTGTGCATATACATTTGTTCTTAATAGGATTACTTTCCACAGTTTTTTAATATCAGTGAAGAAAAACCCGTATTTTCTTTTAATTTAAAGTTGTTATTGACCTGCAAAGAGTCTGAAAAAATGATAGAAGTAAGTATCATGAAAATTACCAATACTATTACAGATTATGCAAATTATTTACTTTTTTTTTAATCAGAACAGCACAAAATATGAATTGTGAGGTAAAAAATATCTGGTCTCTGCAGAAATGTGAATACATTTATCAACAAAATACAGATATTTTCTTTAATTCCCGAGAGCTCTTACAAATGCACAATACACAGTCTCAATAGATTCAGGAGCTGCTTCAAAACAGATTATTGATATTCTGACCCACAGCTCTCTTGGAGGATATTGAGTATCAGCTGCCTCGAAGGTTGGCGCCAACCTTCCTCTTCTATGCACCACAAACCAGAATTAATTGCAAATCAATCGAACAAACTACAACTGATCAGTAAACCAATTAGTAATTTTAGCTGTTCATCCTGTCTTCATTTACTAAGGGGAAAGATGTGGGATGAAGGAAAGTGATTTCTAGTTAACATTTACGATTTTTTTTTTCACTCTGGTAACAAGGATGCCCTTGTAAAAACATTTCAAGCAGGGACATAGCCAAGCAGACAATTCCAGCACTTCCATTACATTCTTCTTATGGTTCTTTCAATTTTCCCCTGATGCTTTCTTCTGATGATACTGGGGTAAATTTTTACATTTAAATTTTCCTTGTGCCTTGCCCATGATTTCACCGCTGTTTCTGAATCTATCCAGAACATTCATAGTGCAAATACCTAATCCCATGTGCATTAACTACTATTCTGACTCTTACTGGATTACTACATTGCTGCTTACTGTTTTTAAAATTGGAGGAATCCATAGCCACCTCTGGAAAACCCATAACTACACTCTCAAAGAGTGTAGCTTTCATTTTAATTTGATTGAGATTTGATGCTTCTTTTTTTTTTTTATTTTTACCTTGCCAGCAATTCAAGAATATTTTTTTTTGTAACAATCTACATATCACTTGATTATAAGTAATTTGCAGTTTAAACAAGGTAACAATGCATGTCACATCTAGATTGACTTGATCTTTATCATTATACCAAAGTAGGTGATTCCGTGGAAAATCTATTCAGTTGAATGCATTATAAATGGTCATCAAAACACATCTGATCTGATTTTATGCAAAAAAGATGTGTTGTGAGGAAAGAGAGTTATGCGAAAAAAAGTACTTTAACTGAAGGAGTCACGGATAAAAAAAACAAACTAATACACACATTGGGTACATTTCAAGGTCTCAAAAGTTCCTAGAACATCAGAATACAAATATAAAAGAAGTTTTAGGTCTCTTCCTTTACAGCAAATAGCTATCCAAGGAATTAAATGTCTAGAATTGTCTGTTACTAGTAGATTACCCAGTAGCCTTTTTTTTAAATTACTTTTAATAAGTGCAATTCGTTTTTGCATAGATTGTTTAGTTATTCAGTTCTGGCTCTTCTTGATGAAACACAGAGACTTTACCCAGAAATAAAACAAGATTTAACATATGTTCTGGTCTCATACCACTCTATATAACGTCTAATAAAAAAGAAAAGATACACATATTTTTCCAGGGAAACAGTATATTGTGTGAGACTCTCTAACACTGAAAAGGTTGAGAACTGAACTCCAAAAACCTGACTGATTGCGACAGCAGCACCTTTCACCAGCTGATTGAAATTAACAGTTTCTTTCAGTTGTCCTAATTAAGACCAATGGGAGTTCTGGAATTCACCAAAGGTGTTTCAAGTTGCTCTCTTGTTTGGATGTTGGTGGTATCAGCTTCTACTCTATTCAATGAACAGTTTAGTCTAACTTGAGAACAACTCCTTTCTTAGGGTGCTCTTTCAAGAAGTACCTTCTATGAGTGCTTCTTAATAGAGGGCACTGCAGTTAGTGATGAAAAGGATATAATTTCTGGTGAAAGATTAATTCACGGTGGGAGTAACTCTGACAATGTGAATACAAAACTGTTACTGAACAAGCAGTCACTAAGGACTCACAGAAAACTCTGTTAGCCTTTTATAAGTGACTACAACTTCTCTCCTATGAAAAGGCCAGAGCTGGAACATACTCAATGTGGGGACATCATCACTTTCACTGCAGAGTCCTGCAGGAGCCTTTCATAGTTTATGGTCTGGATGCCTGGGGTTAGAGAAAAGGTTGCATTAGAAGGGAGCACACAGCAGGTGTGAGGAGCATCCTGGCTGCTGTTACAGAACCCTCACCAGGGACACGTCTGGATCTCCACGTGCACTGGGGACTAGCACCACTTTATTTTTTTTTTCTTAGCAGTGCCCTGTAAGTCATGATGACACTGACTGCAAAGGGCTGCCTTTAAAATGGGATCAGATGAGGAGAGCCCAATCTTTTGTTTCATAATATGGCAGGTCCAGGGTGCACCCAAGGGTGGCAGGCACAGCTTAGCTCCTAGAGCATCCAGGGTCTCTATTTAAGCTGTTATCTGTAATGAAAGTGCTGTGCTCACCAGTTTGGTTGCAGCCATGCTATTGCAACTGCACATACCAAACCATGTTTGCTGACCATCACTACAAACCTGGAAAGGAACAGGAGAAAATATGACCTAGAACCATAGTGAATCCTGCAGCTCTGCTCCACAGACTCTCCAGGATAGCATGTATTTTGGAGTGACTAAGCATTCACTTCACGAAATACTCATGCTGGGGTCTAGAAAGTGAGAAAGTACTTCAAATTTCCACTTCTGAGACTTGCACAAGGTTATTGTGCATGATGCATTTACTGCATAACTGTAATTTTACAGCTGTTATATATGACAGGTCTACCATGCCTAGAGTTTAATCTGATTATTAGATGTATGCCTATAAATTTCAGACTTTCTTCTTAAATGGATTTCAAGCACATTAGGAAGTCATAAATTAAGTGCTATTATATTTGAGAGAAAAAATTTTAGTATTGAATTTTTCTTGTAAAGTATTCAAAATCTCCTAATTTTGTCTTCATTGCTATGAAATAAATGGTTGTAGAATCATAAGTCATTTCAGACAGTCGCTTACAAGGTGTCATTCAGAGAATGATGTATTATTTGACTGTCATTGAAGAAGTGAAAAAAAATTCTTGAAATAAAAGTTCTATAGTGGGCTGGTTGGTTTTTTCCCCCTTGGGAGATTAATGGGCCATTTAACTGAAAGATGCATGGGTTGTATTTCATCTTTTTTAATGTAATTATTACAGAGGAGGTGGAGGGTTTAGACATTTACAAAGATAAAATTGTCCAGTGCTTCAAATGTAATTTCAGCAGCAATGAATTTGGTTCAATTTTCTGATGCACTTGGCCAACTTAACTGGTGAATGTTTTTAATATATTTGCTGATATTCTTCTTGTTAAGATCTGCTTAAGTAGTACATGTGCTTATATTCTGATGTGCTTAATTCCTCTTGTAGTATTTCTCACAGTCCTTACTCTTACATGCACTATGCAGAGGAGAAATAGTTTGTGATGGTTACCAGGTCTAATTCCCACAATTCTCTTCCCAGAATTTCCCGCTCTAGAGTTTGTGTGTGACCTTGAGTAAACACACCTGTAGTCTGTATGTTCTGTTTGGGTCTTTGGCTCTTCTTGGCGCCGTCTTCAGCTTTTGCTTCTGAAACTTCCCTCATTTCTGCAGATCTCTAGTAAAAGCATCACAGCCCTACCTGAGATGCTGCAATGTGCTTTACTCTCTGAATTTCTGAAACTGGAGCACACAGTTTCTGGACTGTGTGTTTGAGCTCTGCTTCACTCCCTGTCCCTGAGGCAAGCCTGTACCAGCTGGTGCCAGTGACAGCCCAGGCACCCACCTGCTCTCAGGTCAGGCATACCAGGGGGCAGGAGAAGAGAACACCATGGTGTTTGGATGGACACGTGGAGAGTGGACACACTGCATAGCTCTGCTTCTTGTTTCCAGGTCTTTACAGAGGGATCCTGGCAGTGAGGAAGAGTAGCTGTTCATGTAGACACTGGGGTGTCTGTGATGTTCTTCTGGCCCAGAATCCAAGGCCTGAGTCTGTTTCCTTGCACTGTAAAATAAGTGGTCTTCCCCATAAAGGTTATTGGGGACATCTGAACCATCATCCAGAGCTTGCTCAGGCATAAGCAGCATTTGGGTCAGGCCAGAACTCTGACAGAAGGCTTACTAGAAGTTGTATGGGAGTGGGCTGAGCTCAAGTCCAAATCCTATTCAGTTTCCTGAAGCAGACAGACAACCAGCAAGAGAGTGGGACATCTGTGCTACCAGCATAGTAGCAGAGGAGAAGGGAAGGCTTCCAGGTGCTCCCTAGAAAGAAAGGGAAGGATAAAGCAGAAGGACAACCAGGTATCCCCATATATGGACTTTGCACCATGGCACTGCTGACAAGAATGATATAATGTACACTGATCCTTATCTGTAACAAATCCTCATCATAATGTATGTATGTTTACAATAACAAAAATTAAGGGACTGGTATGCTTTGCATTTGATATCAGCGGGTAATGGATGCATCACGACTGACTTTTACAGCAGCCATTCAGAATAGGTTTATCCTCTCAAAAAATAGTCCACCTCCATAAATGTTACAGATTTTTTTTTTTAATTATCTAATTTTTCCCTGCTCCCAAAAATGTATGTTCCTTTCCCATGTTTTCTCCCACATAAATATGCTGGGTAAGGCCTTTCCAGCTGAGAGCCCTTCAGAAGCAGCTCTGTTGCCTGAAGAGGTCAATTTCTTCAGCTACACCTAGGTTGATAAAAAGGGATGAGACTCATGTGCTCTAGTTGGAATTATTTTCCCAAAGTGAGAGGACAAGTGGCCCAGATCACAGAGAAATTTCTCTCCCCATAGGAAAGTATAATATACATACATATGTTACCTTTATTCAAAACTGCTGGTAAAAAACACAAGGTGGATTAACATGGAGTCAGCTTCTTTCAGCAATGGGGTAAAAAATGCTAAAGAGACAAAATACTTCAAGGCAATTTCACAAATACTGAAAATTTCCAGACTTACTGGTCCTGTCACATTTAATTTAACTGATGACATAAACACTAGGCAGGGTTACACAGAATTATTTTATGTTTTTTATGAACCTCAATTTTTTTTTCTATTATACTCTTTAGCACTTACAATTGCCTTGTGAACTGAAGTGAAATGCATCATTAATCCCTGAAAAGCACGGTGTGTTTAATTATTTAGACATGTAGGGAGAATTAGGCCTCTTAAGACAGAAGTTCTTTTCAAACAATATAGTCTTAATTTGCTTCTATTTTCTCCTACTCTTTCTGACTCTTTATTGTCAGATTTTGGAGATTTTTACAGTTTTTTATGCTATTTTGCATTATTATTAAATTCACGGTGGGCCTTAAAAAGTCCTTCTAATGGAATGTATTTTTCAAGACAATGAATGTAAATTCCCAGAAGAAATTTAGTGTTTTCTCAAATATGTGATAGGCTTTTCTCCTACCCAATAAGAAGTGAAATCTTAAATAGCTTCACATATTTGGTGATATAAAAATGTCTTATTATTTTAAACAGGGTCTATGAATTGTAGCCATTTTCTAAAATTCCTTCATTTACCAAGAATAGATAACAACCACATAATTTGGAATTCATCTAAATTTCCACATTTCTCAAGAGATGCTTAATTATCAACCTGAAATCATTCATGATGATGAGTATATTCATTTATTTTAGAATGATTCTCAAATTTTCAAGCAAAATATGTTTCTTGGTACTTTACTTTCACTTTGGTATTCAAGTTTAAAAATTGAAATGAGGAAGAAGGGTTTTAAATTCTAGGATTAATAATAAAAAAAAAATAAAAAGGTGTCAAACTTTCTAAAACCTATATATCAGAAAATACTTCTGGCTTATTCATAGGACCAAAGGTCTTAATTTTTCTATGTTCATTACCTGATGGAGAGCTGATAAATTTAAGTGAGCTTCTCCACTGTGATAGCTCAGAGCTGACAGGGTATCTCTATGCTAGATTAAGTGGCATGAAAAGTTGAAGAGGTATCCAATTAAAGAAGGATTGAGGAACTGTCACACACTTAATACTTGCTGACATGAGAGTGATTTTTCTTTTTTTTTTTTCCTCCCTGTTTAAATAGGGCCTGTCAGACAAATATGATTCTCTTTTTGATAAGATTCCAGTTTGGTTGATAAAGATAACCAGAGATATAAAAGGTCTAGACTTCTGACAGGTTTTGTGTTAATACCACATGACATTCAGCTTGAGACACTAGCATTATGCAGTATCAATAAAACACATATTAAAATTTAGTTATTAGTGGTTTTCAAAAAGTATTTGTCCAAGTTGAATTATTGTCAAATGAGGAATTTGCACTGGCATTCCACAGAGACCCAGTGCTACTCAACATTTTAACAAATGATCTGCAAGTAAATGTAAAATCCCTGCTCTTAAAATTTGAAGATGACACAAAAATGATAGACTTTTAATATTGATGAGGACAGGCACCCTTAATTAGTCATCAAGTAAACTGGGACAACTCATGCAGTATGTGTTTTAATGCACCCAAGGATAAAGTGATCTGCCAACGAGTAGTGAACACAGGAAACATCTTCAAACATTTAAGAAACTTTCAAGAGAAATTTTGATTCTGTAATTATTGTGACTGTGGAAAGAAAAATACAGGATTTATGGTATGTGAGACCTGAACATGGCTATAGCAAGAATTAATGCTTGGACACCTACATGAAAAAAAAAGAGTGAACCAGAGAAGATACCATACAAGTACACTGCAGAAGATATTGTATAAGAGAAGAACTCTTAAGAGCTCACTCTGTTTAACTTCACAGAAAGAGGATTGAATAGTAATTTGATTATGGGTTGAAAACTAGATATTAGTGATATCTTAGTCTAGCTGGTAGAGGCAAAATAAAAAACAGTAGTGGGAAGCTGAAACCAGACATGTAAACTGGGAAAAAAGCCATGAGTGTAAAAAAGACTTTGGCCATTTGAAAAATCAAAGAAGTGATGAACTTTCCATCTCTTGATTTTTTCATTGAAGTCTGATAGAAACGGTTGCTGAATATTCTCTGAGTTAAGTAGATAGTAGATTTTAACCCAAATGAAATATTAGAATGTTATTTATCCCATGTTCTTTCCACAAAATCCATTATAATTAGACCCTGCCTTAGTACATGTTGTATAATATTGAGGTATTTAAAATAAAATGCTAGAGACAGGAATGGAAATATGGTTGAAGTCTTCAATCTGAGAATGATTTATCTCATCTGTCCCATCTGGAACAAAAACCAGGTCTAACAAAATAATTCTTCTGGATACATAATTAAATGTTTATGAATTGCTTAATCATTAAAATGATTGCAGATACTCAAAGTGTGAAGAGCCATACATTCAAATGGAAAACCTCAAAAAGGCAGGAAATTAAATTGAAGAGAATTGTTTGAACCCAGAGGGACTGTCAATCCCAAAATGGGAATACCAGAAGTATAAATTGGGTACCTTTGATGTTTTGTAGAAAAAGAAATTCTTCATTACCTTAATTAAAAATGACTCATGGGAACCTTGATTTGAATAGTAGCTCACATCTCTGAGATAATTCAAAAGGGTTGGGGCAGGTCTAAAATGCATTAATTCAGTTTTGCTACTCTGTGTTCTTTATCTAGGTTTGTTCTGTCTGACAGCAATAGAAGATGTTTGAAAGTTTATTTGAAACACTGAGAGAGCAGCACATCTGATTCTGGGCGATTCTCAACACTTTCCAAGACTAGCAAGACCATCTGAAGAGCTGAGATGCTGTGTGTTTAGGAAACCCATGCATTCATTGCTCATACTGCACTTTGGTTAGGACAATACTAGCTCACCACTTAGAGAACAAGCCATCAGTCTGTGGGAAAGGGTGACGTGATTCCCAGGGAAACAGTGGATGTTGTTGCCACGTCACTCTCTATAGTATTTGAAAATTCATGATGCTCAGGTGGGGATCCCAGTGACTGGGAAAAATGAAACATAGCTCCTATTTTTTATAAAATGGGGGAAAAGGAAGACCTGGGTGACTACACACCTGTCATATTCCCCTCTGTGCCTGGGAGGGTCATGGAGCACATCCTTACGGAAACAATGGCCAGGCACATGCCAGACTAGGAGGTGATCTGTCACTGTTGGGGCAGACAAGACCCACGAGAGGATGCACTACATCTCAGAAGGCAAATATCTGTTTAATACAACAGCCAGCTGTCTTCTATACCCTCTAAAAAGTTTACACTCTATTCATTGGTTACAATAAATCAACATAACATTTATTGGTGTAAAACCATCTCCACCTCTGTTTTTCACAAAACTTTTCTAAAAATAGTTTTCCCAGCTGCAGATTTCTTCTTGCTTGTCTTCTTCTCCTCTTTCTCGGTCTTCATACCAACAGCCTTGGTAAACCTCCTTTCAGAAGTAAACCTTATCAATTAACTCTCTCTTGCTCACGAACCAGCTGTGGAGCAGGACGTGTGGATGAGAGGATGGAAAAGAACCAACAATGTCCACTCACAGCCCTGAGGTTTAGCTGCATCCTGGGCTGCATCACAAACTAGTTGCTTAGCAGATCAAAGAAGGTGCATTACTCTCTTTAACTCTACCCTTGTGAGTTCCTAGCTGGAGTGCTGCACCCAGCTCTAGGGTCCTCAACACAGGAAAGACATGAACCTGTTAGAGAAGGTCCAGAGGAGGCCACAAAGACTATTAGAGTGATGAAGCAACTGTCCTACAAAGGCAGGCTGAGAGGTGGGGTAGATTAGCTTGAGATCAGAAGGCTCCAGGGAAACTTCATTGTGACCTTGTGGTACTAAGGTACCACAGAGTTGAAAGAAACTTTCTACTGAGCTTATACCAGGAATTTTAGGTTAGTTTATGAGCAAGTCTAGAAACATGCAGGGCAAGAGTCTTCTCAGCAGTTACACCTTGCTCCAGTAGGTATAAAACACAGAAATACTCATGTAAGCAAACATATCAACAGGGTTTTTTTAGGTATAATTACAATAGGAAAAGTAGAATCTAAGTTTTGCATTCATTCTCTTTTCAGAGCCCCTGCTGCTAGTGAAACTTCCTCTATAGAATTCAATGCTTTATGAATATTTCTAATGCAACTTTTGTGATGTAAGTTAGATACATCTAGATGCCAAATTAGATACAAAAGTTATCTGTCCACCTTTCTTTATAGCTAGTTAATTACTTTAGTAAATAATAGGTGGTGAGGAAGTAGAATGCATCATATTCAGCATATTAATTTCTGAGTGACTAATGTCCCATCATTTCAGATTGAATTGTCAGTGAAAGTCATGAGGTCTACCTGTCACCACTAAAGCAAACTCTGTTATTTAACATATGAAAGCAGGCCAGTGCAAGAGGTTATTTTATACCAGGTAATCTGAATACATGCTCTGTTTAGAAAATATAGTTTCAATTAATTACTATAGAATTTAAATCTTGTATATTTTCCCTCTTAAGGCGTGGCCATTCTCTCTGTTTTGCCACATCCAAAAACATTTTAGACAAAGCGTATACCCTTTCATTTCATCAAGATGAAATGGCATAAGTTATTAATTTTCTTTCAGGTTTTTCCTTGTCTTTTATTTTTTTGTTTTAATTCCTTGGATTTAGAATATGTACAACAACAAAATTACTCATAATAGTTCTGGGATACTGTATTAAGAGCATCCTTTATTATTTCAATTCCTAATTGTTTCTATGTAATATTGAGTACTTGCTGAGAAGATTAATCTTCCTATCTGCCACAGGTAAATTATATATAATTATTGCATAATTACAGGTGGGCTGTCTTCCTTTGCAGGATAATGATAGACGTGACTTAAAAAAACCTGCAGGTATTTAGGTAAAACAACATGGTAGGTCAGTTGCTAAAGTACCACAAGAAATTTTCCCACATATGTGCTGAACAGTCTTGTCAACTAATAGCACCACAGCTATAGCTCCAAGGGGGCAGAGGAAGAACTGTTTACTTAGAGGTGTTTACTAGCATGCAACAAATGAATGAGAAAAAAGCACTTTTGCTTATAGTTTATCTGATAAGAATCTGTCTCTTTAATATATTAGGACTGCATCATTCATTGTTTTTGACAGAGAGATATCTTGATCCTCCAAATACTTCCTTGGCCAATAATCTTATTGGGTTTAACATGGAAGGTCATTATGCATGGCACATCAGTAATGAATGGATAACAGAAACTAGCTGGTGCCATATTGTCTAAGATGCCAAACTGATAATTCAAACCCAAGTGTCTGGTACTAATATCCCAGACTTAACAACATTTTATTCATATATGTTGCAGGAGAAAACTGAGTCCCTTTGTATATTTTCAATCACCACATACCTATTCAAATTTGTACCTGACTGTTAAATTTCAAAGCCAGTACTATGCTGCTTAGACTGGACTGTGTACACTCACTGTTCAGAAGAGAAGAGGCAGGAACAGTGCTTTTACTATTATCTTTTTTACTTGAGATTTGTAGTTAACTGCTAGTTATCCTTTATGTAACTGCTACCAATCATAAAGCATCACCTATTGGTGATGTATATTTGTGTATCATCTCTACAGTGTATTTCAAAAGCACCTGTCCCAGCAGTATTGTCAGAATCTGAATGCCTTCCTTTTGCTTGTATTTCATGTACCATCATCTTTCCTTGGCATCATGCTTGGGGTGTTTTCAGTCCCTTCTAATTGAAAGGGCTAAGTTATTTTTTAAACACTTTTTTTTTAATGTGTTCCTTCATAATGTTATGCATTTGGATTTTTTAAAGATACTAGAAGTCTTTGCCAATGAGGTTAAACATTCCTGATACTGGAAGGCTACCCAGTATTTACTGGGAAAAAATAACTTAGAAAATACCTTTCCACAATACAATGAAACCTTTTCATCAGGATACTGCTTGAATAAAACAGACAAACAAAAAAGATAAAGTCAGCACAAACTTAGTCCCCTCCCCCCCACCCATATTTTAGCAGCTGCTGCCACCTGTAGCTACCTCATTCTAATTCAATACCTCTGCCATGGAGCTGTTGAAAGGGTGGATAACTTGATACTGTCTCGGTCTGCAGGAAAGCAGGAGTAGTGGTTGTAGCCCAAACAGAGCCTCGTATGGGGGAGAAGACTCTTGCACATAGTTCCAGAGGATATGTCACTTTCTGTGAAACAACTATGTGGATCCTCTAAAAAGACAATATTTTTTATTGTCACGCAGTCAGACAAAATGACAGAAACCTGTGTGCCGGGTATGTGCAGCTGTATCCATCTCACTCCAGATTCACTGCATTTTCCTACCCTAATCGCTTCCACACCACAAACACAGCTATGGCAGGGGATCCCATTACAGCCCAGATGACCCCTCTTGGTTAAAGCACAGTTCAAGCTGTCTAGTTTCTTATTATCTAGCATTTCTGTTGAGGTGAACCATAAGAACCCTGAGCGCAAATTCTTTGTTGCAGGAATGAAAACAGAATCTATCTGTCCTAAAAAGAGATTTGTTCTTACTGGGTCTGTCACCACAATGACTCTATAGCATATCAAGTCATTAGACCTTGCACTGTGCACAAAGCTGTAACTGTGAGCATTGATCAAGATTTCTTGTCTTTATAGTCACTTTTACTTGCAGATGCCTTTTCACTTTTGCACTTGCTGGGCACAGAGATCTAACCTACACTGCAATGCACCAGCTGCACTGAAACTATGTGAGACAGCAGCATATCTTATTTTCTTGTCCAGGAACAAAAGAAAAAGCTTTTGCACTAAGAATAGAGAATGAAAAGAGAGCTCAAGAAAGATAAATCTATTTGGATTTGGAACTACTGGAAGTCATAGAGCGATAGAAAAATCATGATGCAAAACTATGTTTGTTAAGGACATCCAGATTCTGTGACAGATTTAGTATTTATGCCCACAAATAAAGTTCAAAATTGAAGGAATGATTTTTAAGAGCTTAAGAACAATGGGGGGGCACGAAAGTATCTGCCTGTGATTCTATTTGCTACTGAGTCAGAGTATTCTCTTGAGTGTACACACAGTCATATGAAGCTTATACTACTCTGATAGTGGTGCAATAAAGCTGAAGTCTCTCTAAAAATATCTTACAGATATTTTGGGTATTCTGCAGCAGTATCAGTGGACTAGGACTTAATAGATTTAAGCTGTAAGAGGAATCTTGACAGATTGGGCCAATGTGTTGAGGACAGTAGCATGAGGTTGAACAAGGCCACATGCTGGATCCTGCCCTTGGGTCACAGGAACCCCAGGAAGTGCCACAGTGTAGAGACAGAGTTGCTTGAGAGCTGCTCGGTAGAAAAGGTCCTGGAAGTGCTGGTCAACAGCAGCTGAACATGAGCCAGGGTGTGCCCAGGGGGCCAAGAAGGCCAATGGCATCCTGGCCTGGCTCAGCAATGGTGTGGGCAGCAGGAGCAGGGCAGGGATTGTCCCCCTGTCCTGGGCACTGCTGAGGCCACACCTCGAGTGCTGTGTCCAGCTCTGGGCCCTGAGTGCCAGAAAGACACTGAGGGGCTGGAGTGAGTGCAGAGAAGGGCAGTGGAGCTGGGGCAGGGTCTGGAGCACCAGTGAGGAATAGCTCAGGGGAAAAAAGCCTAGATAAAAGGAGGCTCAGGGGAAATCTCATTGCTTTCTACAGCTTCCTGAAAGGAGGTTGTAGTGACATGGGGACTGGTCTCTTCTGCCATGTTTGAAGTGAAAGGACAAGAGGAAATGGACTTAGGTTGCACCACAGTAAAGAAATTTAGGGAAAAAGTTCATTGCAAGAGTGGTTAGGCATTGGAATATGTTGCCCAAGTTGTAGAATCACTGTCACTTCAAGAAAAGTCACCTTGCTGTGGCACTTGGAGTTATAGTTTAGGGAATTGGCTGCCACCATTGATTATGATGGTATTAAGTTGGACTAGGTGATCTTCCAACATTAATGATTCTGTAAGGGATAGATCTTGATTGGATATTAGAAAGAAATTGTTTCTTGTGAGTGGGGTGATGCAGTGGAACAGATTGCCCAGAGAAGCTGCAGCTGCCCCATCCTCAGCAGTGTTCAAAGCGACGTGGGATGGGGCTTTTGATCTAGTGAAAGCTTAACCTGTCCATGGCAGGAGGGTGGTAACCAAATGATTTTTAAAGTCCTTTCAAGCCCAAGCTATTCTACGACTCTATGATTTTGTGTAGGCAAATGATTTTTACGTGTTATCAGATCCAGAATGACAGCACAGTCCTGGTTAGTGTTTCATCTAGTGACACTAAGCTGCTCTCTACAGACACCTGACCAGATCCTCAGCTGATTTAAGTGGTTGTCACACTGTTTATTTGTTTAAGCATTTGCACCAAGCGAAAATCTTGACATTATCAGACATTTTATATATAGATAAATCACAGATGATTTTGTGTGTACATGTGTGGTTTATTGATCTTAGGTATAGTTTCTGTGTATGAGTGACTATACATAGTCAGATTTTTTATAAAATACAAGAAAAAATGTAATCCATATTTTCAATTTTTTTCAGCTTATTATAGCAAGGAAATAGTGCTAAATAATATGTAAATACATATGCACAAAAATTCAGTAATTGTATACACATGCACATATAGACATGCAGATTATACATTCCACTCTGCCTATGGGTCTTACACTTTTATTATATTTAACAACAATTTTGAAGAAAAATTATTTGCATGAGTAAATTACTTAGTTTAAGTACGAGATCACAACCCACAGTATCATTTGGTGGTTATACTTTGGGCACTATCTGGTTTAGAATTGTTTTTTATAATTCTCTTCTAATACAGTATTGAATCCCACAAAAACTGTAGCACCTTATATGACAATGTTATAAACTGGTTTGTCAGTCATACTTCTGTGGTTCCTCAAACAGAGCTTTAATCAGAGGTTAAATTTTTCTCACTTTCAGAAAGTATTAACTACATTTGAATGAGCCAGAAAAAGAAAGAAGTGAAATAATTATACTTCATTTTATCATCTTTCTAATGACTTCTATACACCATTATCAAATTTGTACAAAGCAAGACCAGGACCTCGGTGTGCCATAAATATATCATGTCTTCACATCATTGATCACATGGTTGATACTTGGTGTCAATTTAGTGATCTCAAGAAACTTGGAAGAGGAATTAAGTTTCAGTGGTTGGGCTTTGTTAGGAATGGAATACTAGAGAGAACAAGGAAGACACAATTTAGAGAGCAAAGATTCTTGAAGAATCTGTCAACTTGGGAATATGTAGCAGTATTTTCAAATGACAGAAGTAATCCATCATCAATAAGGCTCCAAAACTACCACAAATGTTTTTATAGGATTTCAGGATTTGGTTTAGATTGTTAACCAATCATGTGAGGCAGGAGGGGAATATTAAGATATCAACTGCACATTCTATTTTTTTTTTTTTTAATATATACACTAAATTGTATAGATATGGCATTATTTGTATGGTGTAAGTACTAAGATTTTTATTAAATCATTTACCAATATGAAAGTTCTAGCTAACAAATTGCTTGTAAGGAAAAATTGCTATTTACACAGAAAAAAAGTGAAAGGATGAAAATGTAAAAATGAATAACCTTAATTTATTGGCTGATAGAAAGATTCCAATTATTTCTGAATCCAAATAATTATTTAAATAATTTCTTCACTCTGTTTTATTTATTAATGTTAGTAATTCTAAGAAATACTAAAATGTGCAACAGCAACAAGAAAGTTTCCAGAGGCACTTGCAAGTGTCTCCTGGAGGTAAGTGGCACTTCTGAAACAGCTGCCAAGGAAAACAAGTACACGGGGAATCACCCATTTGCCCAAGGTGGAAATAAAAACAGAGCAGAAATCCAAGCTGTCAATGCTGCCACACTCCTCCAGGGCAAAAGGAACAACTACTTCAAATGAAGAAGAATTTTACTTTAGCTTAATAATGTCACAAGTGGTCCAGATAAATACAACAGCAGAGTCAATATTTCCATGGGTCACAAGGACAAAATCACAGCTGATTTTGGTTTCAACACTGAAATGACAAAACCACAGTTTTCCAGGTTTCACTGAAAGCAAAACACTTATGGAATGTGCATCTTGGATGGAATTAATGTTGTTTTCAGAAGATTTTGCCTAGAAAGACAAGGCAATCTGTGCCATAGACTCATGACAGAGATCCATTCTCTCCTCACTGCTAAGCACAACATTGTGCTCACAGTGCTAATTCTTTAGCAGCACCAGCTAGGAACTACATCCCACATAAAGGCCAAGAAACCAGCTCTTGCTGTATACACAGAACTATAACATTAATTCAATGAGGTTCTCTTCTTACATTGAGTTTTCTCAAAAAAATGGTAAGATGGCATATTAGCAGAAATTTTAAAGATTTGGGACCCATTAAGGCTGCAATATGTATATGTGTATATTTTAATCTTGGCTATAATTTGATTTTGGAATTGAGCAGTATAGACAGAACAGCATCAGGTTCAGCCTCATCCACTTAGCTGTTCTTCCAAGCTATCCACAAAATCTCTGTCCTCAAAAGCCCCAAGCCTTCAAAATGCTTTCTGTGCTGCAGCACAGTCTCAGTTGACTCTTACAAAGATACACTGGCAAGAGGCTGTGCTGTATCTTTTTATATTGATTCAGCCAATTCAAGATGAAAACTGCACCTGGTTGTGGTTGTGCATACATGCCCTAGTCACAGAGGTAACACAAGGAATCCACAGCAGGTCCAGGTCGGCTGCTGTGGACTCCAGCAGGTTGGAGTTGAGCCACTCTGCACACCTGTGCTGGGACCAAAAGTCATTCTCTGGGAAGGATGCCCATTTTAGTGCACACACAGCCAAAGGTACTTTGCAAGGCAAAAGGAATGTCTGGAACAACTGTACTACTGCTGCTGTCTAGAAATCAACAGCTGTGTAGTTCCAAGACTCCTGTCTGTAAGACCTGTCTTCCTGCAGATCAGCACGGAGAAGGAACATTATTAGCATTTCTGTGCTCTTGCAGTTTTCAGTTCTGCCTATCCTGCAGGAATTGACTATTTTTACCACAGCAATATGGTGATATTTAATAGAACTCATTTGAAGGCCAGTACTCCATGTTTGTATTTTTCATAAGAAGGTATTTTTCTAATTTTAATGCAATGAAATTGTCATTTCAGTAAAAATTGCCATTATATTTTAACAACTCAGTAAGACTCTGTTTGATTCTTTCCCTCTCATTGTAGTCAAATGTTCTCTATTCATTCGCATGCAGTTTGCAGCCAAATCATTAAATTAAAATTACTATATTCCTTTTTCAAAACCTAAGGCAAAATGTAATTACAAATCAGTGCATGATTCCCAGTAAGAGGCCCAGTATTCGGCTCAATAATCAGTGTCACTTCAACAACAGAATCATAAAGACTATTTAAATTTCTGAACAAAATTTTTTTTAAAGAAAAACATAAAATGAATCAGACTAGAACCATAGGTTGAAAAGTTAATGCCTCTGTCTGCTGTATGCCTGCTATTTAGCCTTGGGATAAATTTCTGCACTACTGTCTATGTTATAATATATTTTCTCTTGTATTCAAAGCATGAAACTCTTTGGTGAAATAGTATGAAGGGGTTAATGGTGCCAAGGTAAGCAATTTCTTTGTAAAGAAAAGAGAATAGCTGACATTATGCACAGTATAATTATTTTTTATTAATTGAATTGAAATACTGAACATTAAATTGTTATACTTAGTCATATAATCCTTTGTAATTACACGTTCTACAATAAAAGACTTTCAATTAAATTTTATTACAAGTCTAAAATTCAAAAAAACACCTATCTTTACAACGGAAGCAGTCAGTAGCTAAGCTTTTTGAATAATTTTTCTCAGAAATTAAAAGCAAACTGGGAAAAATTGGCATTATTTTGTCAGTTTAGAATTACTACATTTGCCCACCAAATCCTACACAATCGTAGATAAAAGCTTCTACAAGAGCAAAAAGCGTGTCTCTTTTTTTCTTCTATTGCTACAAAATATTGATGAAGTGCTCTATTGAGGTAGAGATCTCATTAATTATTTGATTTACAGAAAAAGAAGACAGAGGGAAATGAGTGCTGTGGCTAATGCCATGATGTACCATCTTGAGACTTAAGATCTTTTTAATGTATTCGGCAATGATGCAGCTGAAAGAGGAAAGAGGGAACTGAATGGATCCATTAATTTAATTGAAGTGAGCTCTGACAAGAGATAAAACATGTCAGGCTCTGCATCTCTTCAGGATGCATCAGCACTACAGTAAACAGTAAATGATCCACAGACGCAGACACAGATACACACAAACACACACTCAAAGTTAAAGGTATACATAGATTTTCACACATACACATGCACACACCGTCCCCCCGCCCCACCCACCCACCTAGCCCTCTCCCCCCATGCTCACTCACTTACAGGCTTATTCTAGAGACCTCAAGGCCAGAGAGCACTTCCTTTATGCAGCTTCACAAAGTATTCAGCACAGAATCATGAAATGGCCAAGATTGGAAGGGACCTGAGACATCACCTCGCTCCACTGCCCTGCTGCGAGCAGGGACATTAGATCAGGCTGGTTACAGCTCCATCCAACCTGGCCTTGGGCTCTTCCAGGGATGAGGCATCCACATCTTCTCTGAGCAACATGTGCCAGTGCATCACAACCCACATAAAGGCTTTCTCCTAATAACTAATCTAATCTAATCTAATCTAATCTAATCTAATCTAATCTAATCTAATGTCTCTCACTTTGAAGTCATTCCTCCTGTCACTACATGCTCTCCTAAATAGTCCCTCTTCATCTTTCTTGTAGGCTTCCTTCAGCTACTGGAAGGACACAATTAGGTCACTGACTACATCAAATGTACTCACATGAACAACTCCTGGGTTAGCTCCTGATTCAGACTTCGTACAGAAAATTTGCATTTTGGTTTTTTTTTTTTGTAATTTTCACTGTCTTACAGTTTTTTGAAAGGTGAAGGAGAGAAGCAGACTTTATTGCTCCTTTTAGAAACTCTGGTGCTGCTTTCGAGTGTGTTGCTCCTGTTTCCCCACATGGCATAGAGAACTTACTTAAAAAAAAATAATCCTTCTAATATATAAATTCTTCTTAGTGGTTACCATGAGCATTCTCATTTAATACCATAACCAATTTCTATTAATAATATGAAACTATACCATTTTACCAATATCATAGAATAGCTGGGTTTATATCCCATAATAACTGTGATTAATACCATGGGGCTAAAGCAGCAAGACAGTCCTAAAGGGTTATAAAATAACACTGTTTTTCTGACCACAGTTTTAATGATGGCTTGCTTCCTGACATCTGGGCTAATACCGGGAGAATTGAACAAGATCAGAGGACGAAGTTTAGAAGTTTATACTGGTCCTGAATAGTCTAAATTTCTTGGGAAATTTTATAATTTACTACAGGTTATTACTTATTTCTACTTAATATCAATATTAAGACTCAGCTGAATAGGCTGCAAATGCCTCCCATCTGTGACATGAACAAACAAAATTCTTTAAAAGAATGAAACTTGTCACAGGAGAGGGACACCATGTAAAGTTATAGCCCTGGGTAGTTCAAGGTTTTCAAGTAACTTTGATCCCAACAATCTTCCTGTAAGCTTAGATTGATTGAAAGAAAGCAATCCAAGACAATTTCAAGAGCTAACTGCATTTATTATACAAAAAGATAATATTGGTCCCCTTTTATTGAGCCATGGAAATTTTATTCAAAGAATAAAATTTACTTTTTCCTGCTGTATGAACATGCTCATGTTTTCCCTATGCATTCTTTTGCCCTATGAATTTACAGTAAAGCAAAATCAATCTTTTGTCTTTTAAATTAAAGCAAAGTTTGTGATTAAGAGTTTGAAACAATTCTTTACTAAAAAAGAAAACATTAGGAAACATTTCAAACGCAAGCGGAAAATGAACATAGTTTCTTACAGTAGGAGCTGCAAGTTCAGGGTTACTCAGGGAACTGGGGACAGTGAGGAAAAGAATAGTTCTAGCAAGATTTAAAAATTCAGGGACTGCTTTGGGAGGCATACAGAGATGGATCCATATGTCTGGACTCAGCCAGTTAATATCCCAGAGCAGACTGCTGGAGTGGCCATTTTTATATCTTTTAATCTGCTTTTGCAGTAGCTGAAACTCTAATGACATTTAGCAAAAAAGAAGTAGCACAACTCAGCACAGAAGAAAATTTTATCTGGCCCTATGTTCCTGTGTCTAGCCATGCAGATCAGAGGACCTATATCCTATCCAACAGTAAATATTCAGTCACAGCTGTTTTTTCTGTAGCTTATAAATATTTATTTCTGTATCTTTATGTGTCCACATTCAATGACTTTCAGAAAAAAAAAAACCAAGCAGAAATATACAACTGAGAATTTGTAGTGAAACTTTGCTTGGAAAAACACTGGAGCTATGTCAGTATTCTAAATATGAGTCTTTGTCAGTTATGACATTAGATTTGACTGAAGTATCAACAGGTATTTGTTTTAAAACTATGTTGCAATACCTAATGTGAGCTTGTTTATCTCTCATTTATCCCTAAGACATTGAAAATTATGAAATCCAATAGATCTAATACAGTATTCACCTTAAATGTTAGCTGGATTGCTGGCATTTAACCAATAGTGCATTTAAATTGTTAAAAAAACTGCAAGGGAAACAATCTCTATCTCCTTAAAGGAAGTAATTTGAATTGATTATACAGAGTGCAATGATGCATTAATACATCACTGGATGTGAAATGTGTACAATGTATCACATAATTCTTTATTTAGGGTTTATTAAACAAGCATTGACCTTCAGTCTTATCATACACAAAACTGTATCCTCATAGTTCGATAAAGTAGATTGTCAAAGTAAATATTTACAGCAGCTAGTAAAATAAAATCAGGTTATTTTCACTAATGGTCTATAGTGATCATTTATTTTTGAGCAGCTATATTCTTTCTGTCAAGAGGAAGCCCTTTTTTGGCATTAGAGATCACATCCAATGTGAATCCCTGAAAGCAGGCAACTGATTCAGGGTGGTATCCTGTAGCTGTTAAAGTTGAATTTTCCAGGACAAGAACACCAGAAGCTTTAATAACTTCATTTACAATGGCTCAGCTTTTCTGACTGAGAATTGAACTAGCAAACACTGCTTGATGCTGTGCACTGAGCATAAAAGAACACTTCTTTCCTGGCACAAAAGAGAAGTGCATTCAGTTACACTCTCTCATTAGGGTAACCAGTGGCATCAAATAACCATAGAATCTGCAGTATAACCAATATCACAGGAAAGGAAAATGACAAATAAATTACCTGTAACTGAGTATCACTGTGATGTCATTTCTTGAAGGGAGGGCCTCACATAAAAACTACAATTCACAACTGTCGTGTTGAGTAAAACTTCTTATGTATTTCTAGGATAAATCATACTTCTTACAAAAACTTTCTTTTTGGCTAAAAATACAGTTTAGAATTAATTATCCAATATTATTATACAGATTGTTATCCAATATTATTGGTAAACAGAATAAAACTTCAAAGATTATTGCATTGAAAACCAAATCAATGAAAAGAGCAGTTTGTATATGTGGTTTTGTATATGTGCCTATTCCTACTCCAGGTGTTATATACGTTGTTATCAAAGCAGTTCTGGAGAGATACCACATATCCATCACTTCTGCCAATTTGAATATTTAGCAATACACGCTTAGGGATCATATACTAGGCATACTATTTTGACAGCAGTGCTCTGAAAGCTAGGTCATTCAATTCAGAATCCAATGCTGTATTTTAACAACAGAGTGTGTGTTCATGTATGTGTATGAGGCACCTTGTGCTTTATCAAATTTTAACTGAGCTCATCAAATTATAACTGTCCTCTTGGGTATCCAGAGTCACCATACTGGGCAATGTAAGATGGCCCTAAAGATCAAAAAAAAAGAAAGAAAGGTGGAAGCTGGAGAAGCATTCCTTACAATATATTTAGAAAGCACCTCTTTTAAGCGTAATAATTTTCTTATGTACAACATAATTGTCACTAACCTTAAAAAAAAGAGAAGTAATAAATCCCAAACTAAGAGAAGAGCCATCCATGCAGTCCCTAATGTGCTACTGAAACAATGGCATTGCCAGGGGACAGCCAATATCACACCTGGTCACATTCTGATGGTCTTCAGTGTAAACAGGAAAGCCTCTGCACTCCAAATCCCATAGAATCTACAGTCACTCTGCTTTTATCAGGGAGTGTAACAGCTTGCCTAATGCATAGCAAACTCTGATATTGCTGGCTTCTTAGAACAGCACTTTGAAAGACTTTACGTGTCATCTCACATGAAATAGGGTTCAGAACAGAGGTGATAAAATGGATGGAGATACACAATCTCTTAGGAGCTTTACATACCACCATGACATGTCCAGAGATCCATCCCAACACGTAGAGCTCAGCTTTCCTTGTGCATCCGTGGGCACACCAGATCACTTTGTGATAAAACAGTTAGACACAATGTTTTAATTTCAAAGAGGCTTACAAAACAATTAAAATGGTATGTCAACCATAATGTAAGGCATTTTGGAAAGGTCTGGCTTTTATTCTTCTTTTAAAATGGCATTTTGTCACTGCCAAGACAAAGAAAATAATTTGTAGCTACAAGAATAGCATTCATAAGAATGTACCTTTTTATTTTCACCATGTAATAGCAATATATTTTAGTCTATAATTAATGTCTATTCTCAAACTTCTAATTTTGGTTTGTTTTTTTTTTTTTTATTTTGAAGTTTAGATCCAAGCCAGTAGGTTTTTTGGGGGTTTGGGGGTTTTGCTTTGGATTTTTGGCAGTGTTTTGTTCTGTTATTGTTCTTGTTATTGTTGTTGTTTGTTCTGGTTTTTTTTTTCCTTTTTGTTATGAGTTTGCTTCAGTTTTTTGTTGCTGTTGTTTGGTGTGGATTTTTTTTTGGTTTTTTGCATGTTTTTTTGTTGTTGGGGTCTTTTTGTGGTTTTTGTTTTGTTTTATTTTATGAAGTTTTTCAGTTGGTTGGTTGGTTTTGATTTTTGGGGTTTTTTGGTTTTTCAAGGAGACTGTTACTCAAAGACATATATATCTTTTAAATAAAGAAGCTGGGAAAAATTACAAGAAGCAAATAAGTACAACTTCTAGGCATAGTTATAATTCACTAGTACAATAAATTGATGTTTTCAGTTCTATTTTTTCCATTGAGTGGTTTAATAAAGAATCTTTTAGACTGCACCAGCTATACAATAATGGAATAAAATATATAGTGGCTTGACAAATTGACCTGATTTATAGTAAAATCTGTTCTTTTCTCTAATACCATCCACATCTAGAAGGAGGAAAAAGCTGGCTCTCTTTCTCATCACTAGTTTTCTACATTCTCTTAATTTCAATTTAACTTATATGGCAACAAGTTCTTCCATTTCCCCCATCTATCCTTTACATTTCCTTTACAAAATTTAAAGTTAGAATAGTTTTGTGTTTTCCCTAGAAAAATGTCTTTCTCCAGCCTCAGTGGAGATTAAGGGAAGGTTCAGAATGGAAATTGTGTATCCTCTCCCAGGTCAGAGAGTATAAGTGAAATTTTCCAGAGGGAGAGTGAGGTGTTCAACAAGAAAGAATTTCTGTTGCCGGTTTAGGATGGGAGAAATGAAGGTTAAACTTTCCTTTCATAATACTGTCTTCTTCTCTGATCCAAAAGCAATTTGAAATGATGCCAGAGCCATGTGTGTTTCTGTGAGATATTGCGAAGAGATATTTAATTAATACATAAATAACTTCAGAAGGTACATGGTGCAGTCTTTTGTAATCATTTATGTTACAAAACTATACAAAGACATGATAAAACTATAAAATTACATATCAGTGATTCCCTTTTGTTTGTCACAGTTTTCTAGTGCGTTTTATTATATTAAAGACTGCACAAAATGAGACTATCCACTAATTTGTATCTGAAATTATGGATGAAAGCTGTTTTATTTGATGGAAGTAAATATTCATTAGAGATGGACTGAAGTTGTTCAAATCTAAAGGAATATCTTGGCATGTGGTCTTTTACCTGCATGAGGACAAATGACAGAACAGACTTGTGCAGAAACAGGTACAGGCTAAGAAGGTTTCAGCTGATCACAGCAACTGCTTGTGTGTCTGCTTGAACAGCTAGCAAGTATCAGGCAAGAAGATAACTTAAAAACAATGATAAGAATAGCAAACATAGGCAATTATCAGCAGCTGAAACATTGTATCCTCAGGCCATATTTATTCAGTAATAACTTGTTCATATGCCTTGATTTGCTTTGCATGTGTGTGAAATCGGTATTTCTCTCAGATTTCCCAAAAAAAGCATCAGTACAGGAAAGAAAGGGCGGGGGGGAGGGAAGGAGTATCCTCATAAGTAATTTGTTCTATCTTGGGTTTGTTTTGTCTTCTGTCACTGGATATTAATTTCTAGCTAGTCTTCAGTGTTGTCAAGAAGTCAGAAAATTAAGTACTCCAAACACCACCAAACTGGTGGCCATGTGAATCCATGAATAGAAGTTATAAATATTTCAGTAACATTTGGGGTTAGAATTATTTTTTTTTCATGTTTATTGTCGAGTTACACCTTTATTACCCACCTTAATTACCCCACAAAATTTTATTAAGCTTGTATATCATTCTATTTCAACAATAATCCCATCCTTTTTCTTTTGTCTCTATCTGTATGTCATAACTTGTTGGAGCATTGGGATTGTTCAGCATAGAGAAGAGAATGTTTTGGGGAGACTTAGGTCAGCCTCACAGTAGCTACAGGGGGCTTGCAAGAGAAGAGGTCTTGGAGAAGGATAATTCATAATGGCATGTAGTGGCAGGATAAGGGGGAAGGGTCTTATGCTGAAGGAGGGTAGGTTTAGATATTAGGAAAAATACTTTACTGAGAGGGTATGAGGCACTGAAACAGGCTGCCCAGAGAATTTTTGGATGTCTCATCCCTGAAAGAGTTCAAGACCAGGCTGGATGGTGCTCTGAGCAAGCTGATCTAGTGGAACATTCCCTGCACATGGCAGGGAGGTTGAAATCAGATGATAGTTGAGAACATTTCCAAACTAAAGCTATTATTCTCTTATTCTCTTATTGTCTTATTGTCTTATTCTCTTATTCTCTTATTGTCTTATTCTCTTATTCTCTTATTCTCTTATTCTCTTATTCTCTTATTCTATTATTCTATAACTTCCTTGCCTGAAGGTAAAAAATGATAAATGCATTATGTTTCCACAGAATAATTTACAAAAGTTTTATTTACATATATTCTTTATTTGGATTGCCAGTCTTTGAATAAATCTTGAATATCTGCATATTCAGTAGTTATCTTTGTGTATTAGAGTTAATTGGATTTCAGTAATTAAAGAGCCAAATTGCTGTTTGAGCGACAAACTGTAGCTGTGCAAAGGATCTCAAAAAAAAGGATCTCTCAACACTCTTAAAAAAAATAAATTCAATAAGGCACTGCTAAGAGAATCACCAGTCGCTTTTGAAAATGGACTCATTTTTCTTTAAATACCCTACTAATTTGTTCTCTTTTCCAGAACTGTACATAGTATTCATTACTGTGTTAAGGACTTTTTCATGAATTATTGAGTTGGCATTGAGAGAGCTACAAACCCAGCCATGCTGTGGGTCCTCCTTCTTTTTATTTTTTCCACACTGGCCTTTTTCCAAAAAAGGGAACATTATTTGGCTGTCTTATGAAAGACTTTCTTACTTAGCTGGACCTGCTCTTGTGCTGTTCTCTGACATTATATAAAGCTCAGCTGTATTATCAGACACTTGGATCTCTTTTACTTCACTCTCACTTGCTGTCAGCCACTCTTTCTTGCCAAATGTGGAGCCCAGCCCAAAACAAATCACTGTTCATGTTTTGGTTTCAAGTGCCTGACCAGTGTGATTTCCAGTTCTCTTCAGTTTTGGCCAAATGCCAAGTGCACCAGCCTCATTACAAACTCCTGAAAATTGGGGTTTGTAATGGAAGTGCTGACACAGGCCTAAATACTGGCATGAACAACATAATTATAATGATGCAAGGAGAGATGAGCAAGAAGGACACGGTTGTTGAACACAGCAAAAAAGCTTCTCTCATTAATCATCTCATACATTTGAGAAAATGACTTTGGAAAAGGAAAGGTTAAAATGCTGAAGTACTGAAAGAAGGTGAACAGAAGACCACAGTTCATTCCAGCATTTCTATTATAGCATCCAGAGATAATGAGGAGATTAAATTTCTCCGAATAAGGACTGTGCTAAATATAATTGTTGTTTCCTTAGGGTCCAATATGAAGCATTGTAGCAAAATGAAACAGAAGAAATTGGAGCCAAACTCAGGGAGAAGCTGATATGGATACTCTGCTTCAGGTATTTTTTTCCAGGCTGTGGCAAGGTTTCTAATTTTACACTGCCTTTCAGCAAGCCATTATTTTATTAGAATTAGACTAGTCACAGGGTGTGGCTAGTCCTTCCTACCTGTTAGAAAGAGCAGGAAATATGTATATAGATAGATTGATACAGGGGCTCGTGTGTGTGCTTCTGCATGCTCACAGACAAACATACAAGTTATTTCTTTCTTTGTTCGGATGTTTGTACGTGGACATTCAGGCACAAAGACACAAATGTAAAGTATTAAGACCTATAGTGACTTCTAAAAACCATTTTATGTAGAAGTTCCAAATAGAGATCTCTCTCCCAAAATGTGAAATTTGTTGCCCATTGTGCTTGCAATAGTACAGACTTTCTGCGTGAAGTTATCATGAAACTTGCTCTTACAAAATAAAAAGCCCCAAAAAATAATAGAAAGAGAAAGAAAAATAACTTTTTGGAAAAAATATTGAGTCAGTCTTTAAACAGTGGGAATTTAAATCCTTGTTCTCTTCATTTCTTTATCAGTAATTTGTATATTAAGTGACTACAATTTCCTTTAAAAAGTACTCAGATAAATACATAAGTAATATCTCTTACAGAACAATAGTTTAACAGATTTATATGGTTTTTAGTATATAAAATCAGAAAGCTACCATAAAAGTAGATGAATGAGATTTCTAGTTCTGACATAAGGATTTAAGAGACATTCATATCTGTTGCAATGTCTAGAGGGTTTGTTATGGAGCAGTCACATGTGGAAATTATTAGGGAAATACAGGCTTTCCAGTTTAGAGAAAAAAAAAACAAACAAAAAACCAAAAACAAAACCAAAAAAAAGCTGAACCTGAGTTAAACTCCTGTTTTCTATATTCTGCTTCACAGACATCTTCTTTAACTGAAAGATACTTTCTATCTTATTTCCACACACCCCTGGCAACAGTGAACTGCATTTTCTGCTAGGAGTGGAGCCATAGTTATTGGCCTGAGATGGCCAGTGCAAGATGATAAAGATGAATCTTTTATCCAGGATGCTCACAGTGGTGTGAACTGATGACTAGAACTGGAAAAGGTCATCAAATAATACTGAGGTGCCACCATCTTACCTGTGATAGAAAGGATGCTCTACTCAGCATACATATCCCTTTCTAACCAAGTGTAAAGATGATGAATTAATATTTAATGTGAACATATTCTCATATGAAAGAAAGGATCAAAATTATTAGAGCTAATAATTTGGAAATTACTATATTTTTTCCCTAAGGTAAGCTTCTTACACACATAACATTTTACAAAACTTTTCCAAACATTAAAGGAGAATGGAATCTCCTCAATATTCAAATACATCTTTAAAAAACATGCAGTAGTATCCAGCCCTATCACAAATAGGTGCAGTTCCCAGGGCAGCTTGTGGTCAATATGGTTCTCTGTACTGGAGTTTAATTTGCTTCTTGAATCATTATATCTGTAGATTTTTAAAACATTCCTGTGTGTTAGTTTTATACCTGTTGGCAGATAGATTTCTTATGTCCCCATAGTCACAGGGCAGCCTGGAGAACTCTGGGATATTAAATAAAATCGGCAGGCAGAAAGAATGACTACACAATTGATAGGCTGCAAAATTGTTACACAGTTGGCAACTGAGCTGTAGAATGAAAGGTACCAGCTGCTGAATGTGAAAGAATCAGAGAATGAAAACAAGAGCAGAAGCAGAAGTTCAAGACATTTACCTGACAAAGGATCTCTTGACTGCTGTCAGAGTGTTGCTGTGTCTTAAACTGATAGATTTCATAGTTATTGCTTACTTTAGACCTTCTGCAAGAAAAAGTATCTCAGATATCTCTCTGTGCAGAACAATATGTGAGGAGGTATCTAGCTAGATGCCATGCACTGAAAAGGAGTGCAAGAAATACATAAAAACATGACAACAATGGAATGCCCAGTATTGTAAAAGTTTGTATGTGATAGGATCAAATATCATCTCTGTAATTCTAACTCCAGTGTCCTTGGAAAGATACTCCAGATTTATCTATATATGTATGACCTACCACCTCTTTATTAATACTATTTAATGCTACAATGTGGTTAATGAGCCTCCCGACGACACTACACCAAAAATTATCTTTTATATACAGACAGACTGGGGAATGAGAGGCTGCAGAGCAGTGCCATGGAAAGGGCCCTGGGGCTCTGGTCCATGGCAAGCTGAACATGAGCCAGCAGTGCCCTGGCAGCCAGGAGGGCCAAGCATGTCCTGGGGGCATCAGGGACAGCAGCACCAGCCAGGCAAGGGAGGGGATTGTCCTGCTCTGCTCTGCACTGGGCAGCCTCACCTCCAGTGCTGGGGGCAGCTTGGGTGCTACAATATAAAGACATGGAGTTGAGAGTATCCAAAGGAAGGCAGCAAAGGTGGTCAAGGGCCTTGGGGGGAGAGGCAGAGGTCATTTTGTATGTTCAGTCTGGAAAACAGGAAATGGAGGGGAGACCCCCCTGCATTTACAAATTCCTTGGGCAGGGAAGAGGAGGGCACCGATCTCTTCTCTCTGTGATCAGTGACAGGACCTGAAGGAGTGGCCTGAGTTTGTGTCAGAGTGGAGTCAGGCTGGGGTTTAGAAAAGGATTCTTCACTCAAAGTTCCAGTTGGGCACTGAGCAGGCTCTCCAGGGCAGTGGTCACAGCACCAAGCCTGACAGAGCTCAAGAAGAGTTTGGACAATATTCTTGGGCACATGGTGTGATTCTTGGGGATGGTCTTGTGCAGGGCCAGAAGCTGGACTCAATGATCCTTATGGATCTTTTCCAATTCAGCTTATTCTGTCATTCTCTGATTCCATGATTCTCCCCAACCTCATTCACTATAGAACCAAGAAAGTTCTCAAAAGAGGTGCCAGACTAGAAAGATGAAGAACAGAGTTTATGTGAAAGCAAATGAAATGACGTCTTTTGTTAGATGGTAATTCTCTAGGGACAGTGAAATAAAGGTAAAAATGAAACTTGAATGGCATGGAACTTCAGCTTGTTGTTCACCATGTCACGAAAAAAAATATGGAAAATGCTTAATCAGATGGTTTAAGATCCTGAATAGGATTTATCAGCATGGGGAAAAGGGCCTTTTTGGCTGGAGACCACTGGCTGGACTACCACTTTTATCACAGAGGGCTACAGTGCAGTACAGTGAGAGGTGCGGCTGAAATTTGGGATTTTGTCTTTCACACACTGGGGATCACAGGGATCACACCACCAAGGCCATTTAAGTTCAAGTATTTTGACAACACTCTCAGGTGGATGCTGTGATTCTTGGGATGCTCTGTGCAGAATCAGGAGATGAGCCCAGGGATCCTAATGGGTGATTCCAACTCAGCATATGCTTTGATTCTGTGATCATGTCCAGAAGCTGGAATATCACTCTTTCCTGTACAGAATCCTGTCAGTCATGTTCAGAGCACCCTTTCAAGGTAACAGTTTAGGCAAAAATAGGCAAATTGCAAGTATAACATGTTTGACATAATAATGCTCATTAACTTTGATTGTGAGGGTCATAGAAAAGAATGTGAGAGGTAGAATATAAGACTTCATTTTAAAGACAATATATTTACCTGAACAATATTTGTTACCTTGTGTCATTCAAAATGCACAGAAACAATTTTTTTCTGTGTCTTAGTTTTTTTTAAGGAGAGTAAGAGTAACGACCCCAGTTTTCCACTGGTCCACAGTATACTGACAAAACACAAAAAGGCACAATGTTCCCTCCCTCCTACAATTAATAAACACTCAAAGAATATGTAAAGCACTCAACTTACCTTTATCATGCAGATTAATAAAGACTAAGGCTGAGATCACAGCCTGCTGTTCACACTATTTCAGATGCTGAGGTCAATCAAAATCTGAACACTGAGAGGAAGTATCTTGGTTATGATAAGTTTCCTAACAGATTACTTTGTCTCACAAGAGATTTTCCAGGATCTGTAGTTGCAATTTACTCTTTTTAAGCTGAACATCTGTATTTTAAATATTTATATATCACTGAGAGGGTTTTTAATTTAATAAATATGTATAGAATAAACATTCAATAAATATGTATAGAATGAACTTTATGTTAGAGATAGGCGGACAGAGTTTCAGTGTTTAGATATATACATAGAATATTCTGTGAATATGTAGTTAAATGCAGGTGGTTATCACTTCATGTATAGAGTATCTTATTTAATGTCTATGGCCAAATTGTGATGGCCCTGTTTGAACTGAAAGATTTTATACCCCATCAGTGACAGTGTAGAAATGAAATCACAGTAGAATTGAGTACTATTCAAAAGGAATAAAACAACAACAACAAAAACAGTTGGACTGTACATGCACTCAAAGAATTTCTTAATTTCTATGGTTGATACAGATGATCATTTGAAGACTAATGAAGCCCTTCTTCCTATTCACTTTGTGTCTTTTTTATTTATTTAGGGACCTGTACGGTGCTGGTTCTCCATTCAGGTCTGCTGCTAATTTACTGTATGTGATTGGACATTTACTAGCATGGCCATTTGTAATGATAAAGATGCAAAAAACACACCCAAAAGTGATTTTTTAGAATTAATCTCAAGGTGTCAAAGATTGCAGAATACTGAAGTCAATGTAATAATGTTGTTTGCTTTCTATAACATGGTTTCAAGGCTTCTATTCTCCAGTTTTCTACTGTGTTATTTGGTTAGAAATATTTTTCTCACTCTCATTATCAGTATCAGATCATCTTCACAGGTATCAGCTTTGACAGAACTAAGTGGGCAATTTTTATACATAAAGTTGTATTGTTCTCAACATTGCTAGCACAAATATTTTCTATTAATATCAAGCGAAAATTTTCTCACCTTCTTCACCATAGATCCTGCTGTTGAAAAGGAGAAAAAATATTTTTTGCCTTTCTTTTTGTTATAATTTCCTGCCTCTTCTCCCTTTCCACTATCATAAAATTCTTGTGTGGACCTGAAATGTTTGCCTTCCTGTAAGGACTCCTATTAATTATGCCAGCTCAACATGATGTTTGTAACACATTCCAAAACTCCATTCTGTTTTGTGTCCAGTGTGGGACACTCAACTCAAGAAGGATGATAAGGAGGTGGGTGGACATTAATTCAGAAAAATATCTCTCAAAAGAATGTAAATGTATTTGATACCAATTAGTTTAAGAATGTTCCTTCTTAGGGAGGAACCTTACAGATCTAACTGTAAGAAGTATTAAATTTCAGTTTGACAACAAAGCCATTGAATGAATAATGACAAATTCTCACTATGAGTTGTAGAAAATATTGACTATGGAGTGCAAACTAAGATGTACAAGATAGATATCCAGCGCAGTAAACATTTTCCAGAAGGCTGTTAAGACAAGGTATACTTGCTAAAAAATTCTGAATTCTAATACAGCTAACATTATCAGGAATTACGTAAAAATAAGGCTAGCAAATTCTTAGAGAAATTCTATAATGGCAAATGAGAATTTTATACTGATTATGGCAGCAAATGGAAAATAAATCCTTTGCAGCAAAACAAATATCTTACAAAGGTAATGAATTTCTTAGTCTAACTATAAAGTAAAACAATACTAATTAATTTGCTCAACAAATGGATAGTTTCATGTAGATCTTGTCGCACAATCTCAAAACAACCCCACAAATCTAGAATTTGTCCCAAGGGAGGGTGAAAATTTAATTAAAGGTCCATGGCTGCTTTAAGATATGGAAAGATTAAGCAAAAAGCTCTTCAAGCTGGGAAAATACAGAACTGAGACAACAGCAGAGAGAATTGTAGGGTCTAGGCCAGATGATGCTTGTATCTCCATAGGAGAGAAACAGGAATATTGAATTTGCCAGGCAAGCAACTTTAAAACAAATTTTTCCTGAACTGAAATGTCGAATCACAGAACATATTAAAATAATTTGCATTTCATTCCAGAGCTTTTCATTAAGGGCTTAGAAAGTAATTAGACAAAGTAAAGGATGAATGGTCCATGAAAAAATCATAAACATGATGACAGAAATTTAACCAGTACTAAAAGAATCTGAGATGGTAAAGAATTTCAATTTTTTGGTCTTTGCTTGCCGCCTTCTTGTTTTTATTTCTTCATAATTCTACACTGGTGGTGGACTCACTCAGGGAGGCCACCATTAAGTCATGTTTCTGTACATGGCTGTTTAACATATCCTTGAATCTGTTCCCAGTCTTTAATTTTTTTAAATGAAAAATAGCAATAGGAATTTGCTCCTGCCAAATCTCTGAATTACTTCAGATGTGTTTTTGGATGGTGAGTGAGTTCAATCTGTGGTAGAGAAATTTGTACTCTTTTTGTTGCATTCTTATTAACATTTTAATGTTTAATGAGATAGTCATCTGTCACATAATTCTTGCCCGTATTTATACTTTTCTTGTCTTAATCCACCTTATGGAGTAATAATTCGAATAACGTGAACAAATTGCCACATTATTGCACATTTTTAGGTCTTTTTTTCAGGTCATATCACTCTGGAGGACTTTCTACAAAAGTGCTATTTCTTAAATGCATTACTTCATTTAAAAAATGCGTATTTTTGGAACAATAGCATAAATTATGAAGGGGCAAAGGAGGAGGTTAGAACTTTTTCACTTTAACTATTTCATCATTATGTAGATGTAAGTGTAAACCTTAAAATATTTTAACATAAGTCTATGAAGAAGATGACATTTTTTCTGTATGACTTTTCATCAGCATACATGGCAGGTAGAAATGAAGTGCATTATTTTCTTATTTTCAAAGGAAATTATGTGTGAGAGAGCATGTTCAAGTGCTAAACTCTGCTTTGAGTCATAATGATGTACAATAATTTGTTAAATATTTGACATAGGAAAAAAGCTGCAAATTAAAACCTCATGTTATTTGAATATATCTCTGAAAGTACTATGAAATTATAAATGCATTTTAAATAATTTTTTAAGAGAAGTGTGCTATTATCCTCTTTTGGGATTCAAATACCTGTAATGAAAAAATGTTCTTTGGAGGCCACTCTAAAACTGCAGAAAGAGCTCTCCACTGTGAATTATTTCTGTATTACTTATACTTTACAAAATTGTGTTTTTATTTTTGTATACTGTATGTCTCCTCCTCAAATACCTCAATTCATGCAACTAGCCCAAAGATTTTTCAATGTAAAACTCAATATATTCTAATACTTCATGTTTCTGCATTAAAAAAATAGAATAATTTGAAGATGGTAATCATATTTTAAATCAAACAAACCAACAAACAACAGGAAGTATATTTAAAACAGAGAATATAATTCACAGAATTTTTGAAGACCTTTCTTTTTCCTTGACGAGCTAAGAGCAAATCAATACTTTTCTGAACACTTGTCTTTTCAAAATTGTAGCTAATACAGCTTTGTTCAAAGCTCATTACAAATTCAATTCAAACACAAATATAGATAATTAAAATTGTGTAGAGATCTCAACTTTTATACTTTATAAAATATGTAGCCATATTTTATGTAAATAACCCAGCCAGGCTGTTGCAATTTCTGCTTCTGTTTTTGCTGTTCATTAAATTTGTAAGCCTTTTTTACTATTTTTAAACAAATATTTTGTTTGTGGGACCTGTTTTCTCATTTTTACTAGAAGCAGGTAGTTTTATTAGACCAACATAAGACAAGCTCATGAAATTTTTGAGAAAAATATTGGGTAAACTTGATCTAACCTTTCAAAAAAAGGGAGAGAGAACACAGATCATATGAAATTAAGTGTTCATATGAACAACATTTTCTAGGATACATTTGCCAATCTGTAAACACTTGGTAGTTGTACTCTAAATGTTTATTTATATAAAATTGTATGTATGGCTTTCCATCATTAATCCGTTTTCCTACAATCAAAACCCAAACATATTTAGTTGACTGGCTCTTGGAGGCAAAGAGAGTGTCTGTAAGTTAAAGCTTGAAATAAAATAATTTATTCTAATCACATTTGAAAGATTGTTAGTTTTCCTAGGAAAGAAAGATCTCATCCTACCTAATCCTGAATTATTATACTAATTTCTCTGTCTTTTCTCAGCACCATATCAGACTTCCCCGGGCTTTGAAATACCTTCAGGTTTTGTTTATGTCTTCCTGACAGGACCCTCATCTTTCTTTAGATGCCCAGTACATGGACTTTGTCGAGTTAAGCTGATGACATGACCTCACTGGCCAGAAATTCATTACTAAAGAAAAGGAAATGTTTTCACCTGGAAATGTTCTCACCTAGGGATGGCCCAGTCTAAGAAAACTCAGTTTTATTATTTATAGTGGAAAAAAAAATTTCAAAGTAGAACTCACTTTTAAAGATGTTATAGTAGCTACTCATTAATGGAGTCATTTTACATATATTGTTTACATATTGAATAGCTATCTTCTAGTTCCAAAACTATTCGCACTTACCAAAAAAAAAAAATTTGCATGATTTAGCTCCTCTTCTTATTTCTCTTGGCCTTGTAGGAAAGGTTAACCCATTAGCTTTCTAATGGATTGACACTTTTAATACAAAAAACATAAGTTTAGAGGATGGTGTTCCAAATGGTAAGGACAGAAATTAAATGTCTGTCTGTATTTGTAAGATACTGCTTTTTGCAGCTGCAACTTAATGTTTAAATCAACTGAAATGCTCACCACAATGTTCCTTTCATGTAAAGAAATGCATTCCCATGTTTCCTTCACATATTTAACAGATGTTTTTTAACCTTTTTCTTAGGTTTATACAATGACCTCCATGACTAATTTACCACTGTATATTTGCAGGAGCTGCTTGTCATTGGGTCTCAATTCCTGAAAACCAGTGTGAGTATTATTCCAGCCTCACAGAGAAAAAGACTTTTCATTTAGTCACCAAAGCTGATCACAATTGTATTCCACCTGGACTGAATCTTCGACCTTGTCTGTGAGAAGTACTGAAACATGAAGGCTTGTAGTTTAAAATTATCCATTTATAGAGGTGTTTCTGCTAGTATTTTGGTAATTCAGTCCAAGCTGCTTATCCAAGACATTTTATGGGGTCTCATTCAAGTGAAGGTAGAGGTTTTCTCTTTGTCAGCAAACAGGTGAAGTTTTCTGATCCCCAAGGATCCAAGTCTTTTCTTACACTTTTTTTTTTTCAAAACCAATTGGAATCTTCTTTTATTTTTCGCTTGTATTTATGCATAAAAGGTGTTTTGGACCAGGGCATGCTGGTTCATTATGATTTCACTAAAAAAGGTGCTTAAAAGTCTGTAAGATGACATGTAATAATGTTTTTTATTAGAGTTTGCTCTATGAGAAGGAAATAGACTTACATTTGTCACTAATTCCTTGATGCACAGTGGCCTTATGGTCAAGCTCATGGCACAAGGTCTGTATTGATTCCAGGGAAGAAGAAGACACTGGATTCTCCTTACATTGAGTAGGATAGTGATTATCTTGGTTGCTTACCTGAATTAAACATATAGACCATAAAAAATAAATTGGAAAAATATCCCAAATTAACTGAGATAGCACAAGGATAAAAATGCAATTAACAGCTAATTCACTGTGAAAGAATAGAGAAATCCTGGGATGGTATGGAAAATACTTTCATAATTTTAATTCTCTGTGACCTTATGTGTGTTTTTCAACAGGGATTTTAGTATTGAAGAAGCAGGGCAAGACAAGAGGACAGAGGATCAGATTATCTCAGATTTCTTAAAATATAACTGAGACTGGCAAATTGGAAGTTGCGAGCAGACTGGAAACACTTTCTGCCCTGGAAGAAGATAAGTCAGTTGTTAATTCTAAAATAATTTGGGGTTTTGAGAGGAGATTGTGATGCTAGTTAGGGGGTAATAGGAGACTTGGTTATATTTATTAATTTTTCATGAACTGCTTTGCCTAAAGCAAAAACAGAGGGTGGATGCAAGCATGCAGCACTGAGGTTTTTATATGTCTGTGCACCGTTGATATATTTAAGTTAGATAATGAGACTATGATCTTAGTATGTCACAAAATTTGCAATATTTTTGCTGTTACTTAATGCTTTCTGTAGACTTCCTTTCTTATCAAAAAAGGTGGGAAAAAAGCCTTTACTTAAAATAAGTTAATATGATGGAATGGAATGCACAGCATTTGCTTGCCTATTTTTGACATTATTTTTTATTTCTTAGAAATAACCGTGCTTTTAAGCTCATTAAGATTTTAAATTCTCATTTGAATGCTGTCACTTATTGTTTTAATGATAGTGAATTGTATTCTTTTAAAACCTCTACCTCTCAGCTTTAAGATTTGGCTTCCAATGAACAAGCTTCATTGTAAAACATAATAAAAAATGTAGGTGCATGAGATCTGTGCAATGTAAGCAGCAATGCACTTACACTCCATTGGTTTGCTTTCACTGTGACACTATGTATAAGCTGCCCACACCTCAACTTCCCAAACAGGTATTTGTCCTGGTCAAGAAGGCACCTTTCTCCTGAGCAGAGTCCTTCTCCTTTTGATTACCTTTACAGGAATGTCAGAAACATATTTTCTGGGATGGCAAATTAGTTTGCAAAGGTGCAGGAAGAGTGGTGGTAAAAAAAAAAAGGATATGTCCTTAATGCCTATTGCCCTTAGATGAGCATGTATCACATTGGATCGCTTTTGTCTTTGAAAAGAAGATTATCTTCTCAGCACGCTTCAGCTGGTCGGCTGTCACAGTTTGAGATGGGAGTGACAGTGTATGATTAAATGGGCTCAGATAAAAACACATGCCTATTCACAAGTACATTCGATGTTAATGATTCACACAACCTTCCTGCCCCATGGCCAAAAAGAGAAGGTTGGGATCGAGCATGGTAGCCCCAACTGGTGGCAGGAGGCTGCAAGGGCTGCCCCACCCCACCATTATGCCATACACAATCCAGGAGCCCTCACACACCCAGAATCCCTTCTAGGATTGGGTGGAGAATACCCAGCTCAGGTTGGTTTAAATCAACAGCCCCTGCTGTGTTGCTGTGGCTGGGTGGGCATGCACAGCTTGACTTTCTGTAAGGTTGGCCACGTCAGGTGTTACTGGAGGGCATCTGCACCATGTTGCACACATATTTGCATCACCATAACTCATTAAATAGAGAACATATTTCTGCCTTTCAACCCCAGCCTGGGATCACTGACAGAACATGGTTTTATCTCCAAACATCCATAGCCTCCATGGAGAAAGCCAGTAAGTAACTGTGGTGGATGTTGCTCGTACTGATTTACTACAATTTGCATACAAAATCCCACTCAGAATTCTACGGCTAGCAAGGAAATTAAATCACAGGCCACAGTGAAAATATCAATGCTACAACATACACTGGAGTTGTAAAATATTATTGAGGAACCTATTGAGTATTGTGAATTTTAATGATGGGAAGCAATGTTCAAGATTGATGACACGAAAATGATTATTGCTTCTTGTGTAATCTCATTATGAGGATCATTGTTTTATTGATGAGTAAAAAACTGCATAATCTGCCAGCAATGCAATTAAGGTATTAATTAGAAGGGAGAATTTAAAAATAACCACATCTGACAAATTTATCCCTTTTTTAAATAAAAGAGCAACACTAAGAAAAAAGGAAGCAAAAGTGCTTGAACTGATGTCTGGTCAAATTTAGAGCAAACATTACTCTAATAAATGTTGCAAGATATTCTATAGGTGCTGGTATGCAGCTGAAATCCCTACATTTTTTATTGATGGCAATGGTAAATCTGAAGCTTTGCAGTGAAGGTGCACCAGTCACTATATCACTGTATATCAGGAGGCCAAATTTACCTAAACAACATAAATACTCTCACCTTGTGAAGGCATAGAAATAAACATTGTGGTCTGAATGGAAGTTGCCTGCAGTGGGATGGTTTTTGTCCTTTCCATGAAGAAATTATAATCTTACCCTTCTTGTAGAGGAAGAAATAAGACAAGTATTTTCATCAAGTCAGCACTCTATACAGTAGCACAAACCTGACGGATCAACCTGGATGCTTATTTAAAAAATCGTATCTTAAAGCCTTAATCACACCAAACAGGTGGAAGGATCAATTCTAGAACTAGTGCCTGGAAATAACACCAGGAAAAACCAGCAGCAGATGTAGTGAGCTAAGACAGTATCACAGGAAGGGGAATGAGAGCATATAGATTCAATTTCAGATTGTGCTCTATCATACTGGATTTCTCAATTTCAGTTGCTTTATTTATTGAGTTCTATATTCCAAGGATTTAAATAGTCAAGTAGTGTAAACACTGACTGCAAAAGTTTCTGCAACAATATGTACCCCCTAGGTATTTGCATGCAATAAAAAGTAATAGGATAAAAGAAAAAAAATCAAGGTATGAACAACTCTTGATGTGCAAGAAATGATGATGTGTTTGAGAGTTTATAACTGAAAATCAAATTCTAGATGGCTTCATAGGAAGTATTGAGCAGTTACCATTATAGATAAGAATTCATATTCCCTTTGAAACACTTGTTCTATAGAGGCATAATCTGTGGCCTCAGTTCTCACCTACATTTAGCTGCCCTTCTGTATAATATTATATGTGAGTAAGCATCTTAACTCCTGTTACAGTCAGGGACACCTGCCTAGTACAGTCAATAGACTTTGGTAGGGTCAAAAAACCAAAATGGAAATAGTTTGCTGAGCTTCACAGAGCAAATAAACCCCTTGAAATGAATAGTACTTGAAACCACAGATTATTTCCTTGCTGTAGCCAAGAGGTTGTTGCCAATCTTGAAATTTCTCAAGGTTCGTGCTTACTTTGCCTTATGTTACATATAATAATAAACAAGCTTCTCAGGAATATTTTTGGCACAGCTTTTCTTCATACCAATATTTTACAAAATGTCAAAAAATGAATGGAAAATAGAGCCAGATATTCTGAGCTCCTGGAAAGCTCAACCATAACATTTCTTTTAGAGGTACTTCTTACCTATTTTAAATTAATCACTGGGCAAGAAGTACTAATGAGTACTGTTTCAGTAAAGCCAAAACCATGAAGCTATGAGTTGGGAACTAAGTTCAGATTACCTTTTATCATGAATATTGAATTAATTTTCCCCCCTTCTGGATACCTTCACAATAATACCAGAATATAAGCAATAACGACAGCAATTTTTGTCAGTATTTTATTAGGAAATAAAAGTCTAAAGACAATGCTTTTCCTTTCATTTCAACTATTGATCTCCTCAATTATTTTCCCAACATTGTGGGTTTTGCTCAAGCTATGCATTTAACTCAGAGGGACAACTGCTTGCGAATGTTTTGGGATCTGAAAAAAAATTTATCTTTTATAAGTCTTGGGAATTTACCAGAAATAATCACTTATTTCTTGTTTTCATAGGTCTTGAAGTCCTGTGCTTGAGAATTACAGATCTCATTTTCAAAGACTCAAAAGAGGAAAAAAATCAGACTCATGGTAGTGAACAAATCTTGAAAACTACAAGTTCTAAGCACAGGTGAATTCATAGTCAGATGTATAATACGTATAACATGAATTTAGCCATAGGTTGTATACTCTCCTTTCATTTCCTAGAAAGGTTGGTGAGCTAGCTCTATTTTTCAAGGTGTCTAAGTTACTTGAACTATATACATATATTTTTCCATACCTGTTTTGAGAGAACTTAAATGCTTGTTCTTGGTGAACACAGTTTTTCTGTTTTCAATAATAAAATGCATCCTGTGACTCTGGGTGAATTGTTTGACAACTAGCCAAAACCCCTGCAAACAATTCTGGGATAACAGAACCAAATTAATTAGTATATTTGACTATAAAATAATAATGATCATAAGAACTAGTCTAAGTGGAAAAGGTTTTGGACAGCATCACTTTGGGAAAAAAAATGATTTATTCAGGGTTTTAAACTTTCATAATCTAAACTGTCAGAAAATGATTGTTATGCATAATAGAAAAAAAATCCCAATGTATTCAAGTTGGGCAGTGCATTATTGTGATTTTTAAAGGATATTTACCCATTACAACTTCGTCATCAAATATTGCCTGTGGCCTATGGTTATCATCACTGTGCATTTTCATTTCAATTGTAAAAAAAGCCACTTTCTTTTTGTCTTCCCTGATTAACATTTTGAAGCTCTGTAATTTTCTTGCTGCTCAGAGAAACAAAGCACCCAGGCTCACAGAGAAAACCCATTCAGCAAGATGTAAATATTTGCTATTCAGAAAATCTCAATGACGGTTTAGTTATTTTAAACTAAAAAAAGAAAATTACTAATAATGATTGGTTTCAGCTAATGAAATGCTTTTATGCAAATATGTGAACCCTAAATATGACCTGGAAACAAAAGACTGCTTAACAGTTACTATTAAGCAATACATTAGGAGATCAATTAAACAGAACTCTTTCTAATGAATAAGCTCTACAAGAGTTGCTATGGAAACCTGGAAGGAGAAAGCCCTAGAATACCAATTTGCAATTTTAAGAATATAAAGTATTAGAGGTCTGGTAGTGGCTGGCTTGCAAGTCATATACCAAAGTTGAAAAGTGTCTCCGAAGACTCACTTAAAAAAAAGAGAAGGAAAGTAAAGGAATGGAACCACACTATTCACATCTGAGAATGACTTACAAACAAATTTAAATGGAATATTTCATCTGAAGGGGCAGTTATGAATACATCATTCCAAAGTGGACCATCAGAGGGAGCCAGAAATTTCAGTTTCTTCATGGGAATTCATTCATGATAGTCTAGGTGGGAGAATAGACACTTCTTCAAGAAAGACACAATTTTTGAAGGAATATCAATACTCTTGGGTTTTTCAACATGCTTACAGCATTTTTCTATTTTAAAAAACCACATCATGGACAATTACAAGATATGACACCCAAAAATATACTGGAGTAAAGGTGTGAGAATATGAGGGCCAAATAATTTCATTCAGAAAATTGATTGCATTTATTTTTCAACATAAATTATTTGCATTTTAAAACATGAAAAAAATTGCTAAGTTTCAGAGACAAATGACTTTTTTTTAATTACATCAGATAATCCTGTTTTTTGGGTTAACTAAAAATTAATATTGTATCTCATAGCTTCTTCTTCAAGATACTGCAAGGGCAAAACCACTTATTTTTCATACTGACTTCAGTGGCAAGGTCGTGAAACCTTTCCACACTAGGCTTATATTTGAAAATTAAATTTTTTTAGTTAGGGATGTACAGTTCTAAATGCATAACCAGAAGATGGAAGCCTACGGTTTCTAATCTTGTCTTTATGTCTACATTGAATTTTAAGATGTTGAAAGAGCCCACTTTGATCAGGCTGCTGTGTCCACTCAGATCAAAATGTGGCTTAGTGAAACCTAGAACTCTAGAGTTGAAACAATGTTCTTGGTTGCCCCTGCTATTTAACTCAAAAACCAATTGCTTAGTGAATGGGAAGGCCATGACATCTCAGACTCCAAATTTTCCATGTACTCACAAACTGACTGCCAGGTCATTCAACATTGTCATCTGCAAAAGTAACTGTAACTTATGGATGGTAGTAGTGCTAGAAGAGAGACCACAAAAATGCTCTTCACCATGATGTGGATCTCCTCACAACAGAATAAACAGTATGTTTTTTTTCTCTATTATGACCCTGGTTTGTCTCTGAAAAATTGAAATATATCCAAAAGCAAATAATTACAGAGCTGAGAGTGAGCTAAACTTCCACTTTATTCTTAGTACCAGGAGATGGGAGGTAGTTGATATATTTCACAGACATTTTGTGAAGTGTGAAAAGTTTGTCTTACTAACTCAAACTCAAATAAAAACATTTCTTCATTAATCTATAAACAATCTCAATAATAACAATAAACAAACAAGAGATACATTGCTAATCCCACTGGTCAATGACTGCCTTTTTGCAGTTCAGAATTATGTGATAACTTTAAAAGATAGAGATTTCTTAAATACTGCCTCTACCAGTTTGCAACTGTTACCTAGGGTAATGTAGTGGTATGTTAGAAGTGACAACTACATTGCTGTTAAAGATTTTCTTTCTAAAATAATGACATATATTTTTTGTTTGGAATCCAGAAGCATAACATTGGTATCCCAGTCTTTAGAAATACTGCACTGAGATATTGCAAATTTAATGTAGACAAAGACTTCAGATTCAGATTATATCCTCCTATATTCTACTTAGCTTTATGTAATTCAGAGAAATAACATTAGGTTTCTATCTAAACAATGTTTGTCAATGATACTTAATATAAGAAATATATATAATGGAAAAGAAAAATATTGTTATCAGAATTTCTAAGGACTGGATGATTAATACAAAATTTTTAGAAGAGATATGTTATTCAATAGTTTATAATGGTTGCATTTATTCCTGTCTTTTCACACATCTGAAGGAGATCACACAATACATAATCTTGAAAGTGGTGTTTACAGTGACATACATTTCTTCCTGAACTCCTTTTATTCTCTACTCACAATTTCTCTTTCAATAGAATAGATTTCTTCTTGCCTGCAGCCACCAGAATTTCTCTGTGATGTTATGATAAACGTTGCATTTATTATAGTTGAGCTTACACTAGCACAAACATTTGTATGCTCAGGTGGAAAGATTATTAGGACAGTATGTGGAAAAGAGTCATAGGCTGGCCTCTTTGAATGCCTCCTTGAATTGCCCCCAAATTTAGGAGGCTGATAATTTAACCCTGTGAATCAGTAAAATTTGTCTAAATATCTTAGCAAATTTCGGAGCAACTTTATATCTTGAATACCTCCTGAATTCTATCTCAATAGAAATATGAGTTTCTTCTATTTTAATATTTATGGGAGTTATCTACTGAGATTAAGGGACACAATTCAATTTATTTTTCATTAAGTATTGCATGACCCAGGATATTGACAAGAAACAGGGAATGCAAGTGCTAATGTACATTGACTCTAAAAAAAGGGTAAATTAATGCTCAAGATGAACTCCTGGTAGAGCTTGATTACAACTAAAACAACATTATTTTAAACAAGAGAAATGCTGGAAGTGCAGGACCTTGATTGCCTGCGAATTGTTCTTGCTTGGTAATATTATGTGATAGCCAGGACTGTGGAATAGGCAAAAAAATCAACATAAATGTGGTTATGGTATAGATACTGCTTACATCTCTGTGTAGCCTCAAGGCCCAAGCAGCAGAGGGAGGGGATTGTGCCATCACTCCACACTCCAGCACCTGGCTGCAGCTTGTGCTACCCTCAAAGAACCACAGTGAGAAGCTTTCCTTAAGTGACAGAATCTTTCGCTGCAATGTCAGCTATGGAGCTGATGAGGAATTTTCCGGGCAATCATATTTTTAAAAACTCATCAAACCATCGAAATAGAAACTTTCCTTTGAAAAAAATGCTCTTTGACAGTTTTCTGATGTAAAAATGAAAGGGAAAAAACTCGTCCTAGATACTGAATTCCATTTTCTAAGCAATGTATGTTACTATTATATCAAAATGATTTTTTTCTTTGAAAATGTTTGATATTATTTTAAAATGTTTAGTCTCATCCAAATATTAACAAAAATTATTGACTTTTAAAAAAAATTTCACTCTTTATAACTGCTTTATACATATGACCCTGGTTTTCAGAAATCAGGATTTTGAATGGTAGAGAAAGAGCTTTCCATGACAGCTTTAGTGAAATGACCATTCCTAGCTCTCTCTTCTTAACAAATTTGACTAATCTAAATCAGTTTTATCCAAATTTTACTGTTAAACAAAAAAGTTCTACTTTGACAATATTTTCTTATGCAGGGCTTTTTTACTAGCAGTAACAGTGAACTTGACCCATAATTCTAGCCTTTCATCATTAGCAAAAGAAACCAGCTCTCACATATAATGGTGTTAGTCTTAAGCATACATTATCCCCTAGATTTACCAGGGATTTATTGACTAAAAATAGATATCCGAACCTCAAAAATCTAGGCTCAAATCTTGATCAACCATTGAAACAATTATTTTTACTGGTATTTATCTCAGAGCTGTTTTTCCTCCTGCTTAAGAAATAATATCAGAAGAACCCCAAATGTGTCATGAATCTCACAGCAAGAGTTGTAATAGCTGTGAACTGCAAGCAGTGACCATAGCAAACTCCCTTATTTTCTAAAATTTCTTAGCTATCACACTCTCAACCTGCCCAGTGACTCTGAACTCAAAAATACTATTAATAAACCTCTAAGAACAGACAAGTGATTAATACAATACTTACTTTAGTAAGTAAGACAGCTTTTTTATTTCATCCAAAGTGTGGTAAGTTTGTTGGTTTATCTTTTTTTCTGTGATGACCATACTGTGAGATGCAAGGTTAAAAAAATAATTGGGGAAAAAAAGGCCTATGTTGAGTAATAAAGGTGGGATTAACAATACATCATGCAGAAACAAATGGCAAAAAAAATTGTTTTACTTCACCTTTTTTCCCCCCAAATATTTTAAAGCCAATAATGAACACTACATATTTTCTATTTACTGAAAATTATTCCTTCTGGGACTCAAACTGTCAATCATGATTTCTATTTAGTAGAGGCAGTACAATGCTGTCAGTGTTATAGCTTGACATTTTTTTCCAAATGTGGAAATGTCATATTTAATGACACAACAAAGGGAGAAGTGGTGAATGAGTTGAAGTAAAAAATGATGCATTCAGTTGATTAATTAAAGGGTAGAGTAAATGTGTCTATATAAAATCATACCTTTTAATGATTCTGTCTTTGACATTCTGAACACAAGCTTGTGTGTCTACTTTGAGAAGAGAAACCTTGGAAGAGTGTGTTGTTTGCAATCACAGTAAACCCAAAGTTTTTCATGGTAAACCTGGGAAGAGTGTATTGTTTACAATCACAGTAAACCCAAAGTTTGTCATGGTACATTTCTCCTACTGGCTTTCCCCCCATCCCCACCCCCCCAGTTTCAGCAGGTCAGGGTGCCAATTCAATAATCACTGGTATTTTGAATTAGTGTCCTGATGTCATTTATTTAAAAACTAGGCAATATATTTCTCTCATTGCCTGCTTTCCTCTCAACTTATTTTTCAGCCGTAGCATCCTCCTAGGAGGGGGAAAAACTGAAACATGTTTCATACTTGTAGAAGGCAAAAAGAACTTGCCAAGGAGATGCAGCGTGTGCTTGCTGGAACTTTTAGTGGCTTTAGGAGGAAAGAGTGTAACCTGATCCAGGGTAAACACAATAATGGTAACAGTTTTGCCGTGGCTACTGGCGCTAAGGTATCGATTCTGTAATACCAGGACTGTTTGAAGCAGGCTATGAGCATTCAGGAAGGGAAAAAAATCCCCAGCAATTATTGACAACTTTCACCAGGCATACAACGTGTGGTGGCAAAGACATGAAGAAGTGGTCTCTCTCTGTTATTTGGGTGTCAGACAGTAACCTGATACAGGAGCCAGTACTGCTGCCTTCATTTAATGTCCTTCAAATTTTATGAAATGTGATAAATAATTGAGAATCTGTGTTAGCCTAAAAATTTAACTCTTTCCATACACATTCCCATTGTCTTTTTCCTACAAAACTACGATGAAATTCAGCCTTTGCCATAACTGCATTCCATGAGGAGAAGTGGCACAAACCCTTTTATTGCCTTTTGAGAAAAAGTATTGTTCAAAGACGCTGTCAAGGGTCTCTTCCAAGACTAAATTATATGCAAGATAACTCTCTTTTCCAGAGTTCATCTTATAGAAAAGCATAGGAGTTCTGAAAGGGATTAGGATACTTGACTTGTTTATGTTAATAAAGTTCTTTTTACTGCTTCTAGTATAAATTTTACTGTCAGGAATACACCTATAATTTTACATTTCTTAGAAAATGTTTTGTCAGGAGATCTTGAGATTTTATTTATGAACTACTTTCCACAGAGGAGTTAAATCTAACTGATATGCCCTGCCTCTCAGGATGCCATTAATTCTGTGACACTTCACAGCCTTTGTTAATCAAAATTGCTTCAGCATACTTTCAGTAAAACAGAGGCAGATACAGCCTTTCTTGTCAGTACAAGCTCAAGGTATGCAGATTTACAGCCTTGTGATGAAGCTGAAATATATATCTACATTTAGAAATTTCATCTTTTTAAATTTTGTCTCTACTTCTTCCAGTATATTCCAGGTAGAGTTTGTCCCTTAGTCAGACTTGGAAGTTTTTCTATATATCTATTAATTTCAAATGCATTACTGAAACAGAAAAGTTGATCTCAATTTTATTTTCACTATCTTATATTCTCTTTCCAAAATAGTGCCACCTAAAATAGCAAAGCTCCATTAAATATAAAATTGTAGTAGTTAATTTTAACTTGTTACTCTGGAAGCAAAATCCGGCTACTGTGCAAAATATTGCATTACCTCCATGCTTTCCAGACTGTCAGCTAGCTGTGCTCTGACAGCATGTTTGCCAATGTCCAGACACCTAAATTGCATTCTGGCAACACTCATGTCTCTGTTCTAATTCAGACAAAGTCCCCAGAGAAAATGTCTTTTACTAGGCAACCATATCTTATAAAGAAAATGTGTGCAATACTATGACAATTTGTATTCCAATAAATTAACTAAAATTAGATGGTTCTGAAAATTAGATATCTCAATTTCTTCAATCATAAGAACATACTCATTAACCAAGAAATGCAGGTGATTATGGTTCAGGACTACATTCTGCACCCAGCTTGTACCTGACTTCAGTGGATGCTAATATAGGAGAATAAGGTAGAAACAAGCCAAATAAGTACCTTGCTTAAATAAACACTCTTCATTGTTTACAGACCTGCAAGAAATGGAATTTTATTAACCCCAACAAGCTTTGAGCATTTTTGAAAGCTACGTCTGACTTCTACATTCAAATATCCACGCTTTATTTCAAATTGTATTCAGTCTATGCACTTGGACTATATAGCTTATTACAGCAGTAAAGCTCACAAATTAGATTTACAGACATACTGAGTCTACACTACAGGCAGCAACTCTATAGGATTATAAGGTTACAAAATAGGCTTGTAGCTACTAAGAGAACTCTTTCTTTAATAAACATAAACAAATTGCACAAAATGCTGTTACTAATGGTCAATTTAAATGAGGGCAAAGCCAGCATCTGGGGAAGGGAAAGAGGAACCTTTTACTTTTCCCCTCTGTCGGAAGCCAATTACATGCTTTTAGATCCTGCTGAAATCTCTCTTGTTATCTGTCATCTCACCTTCATCATTTTTTGTTTCCCTTTTATCCCAATGTTCAGCAATTCCAGCATTCGGGTTCTCCTCCTTCCAACTTTCTTTAACTGATGCTGCTACTTCCTCCCAGTGGAACCTCACCAGCCTCCTGCCTCTGGTCTCAGCCTGCTCTTTACATAGTCTCCTTTCCACTGAAATACCTAGAAAGGCTTTCCTTGTCTTTCATAAATATGCAGTATTGGAAAATAAGACTATTTACTTCTCTGTTTAAAGGTGAAAAATGTACTTTTTGTTCTTACCAGTTGAGATGAGAAGTCACAGACAAGATAAATATACATTTACGCAAGCATAAGTAAATTACTGCTACTTTTTCCAAAGCAAACAATCTGCTACTAATCAGAGAACAAATGCCATTTACAGTAGTTCCTGTGCCTGCAGTGCAAAATGCTACCAGCCCCAGGGTAGCTCCTGTCAGCCCCAGGGTGTGCTCACTGTCCCCCAGGGTCACAGGGCTTTTTCTGCAGAGCTGCTGCCCAGGCAGGCCATGTCTAGACTGCCCCACTGCCCGAGGCTCTGATTTCCCAGAACCAGGGCTTGGCATTTCTCCACGCTGAACTGCACAAGGTCCACTCCAGCAGCATGGCCCAGCTCCTCTGGACGGCAGCCCTGCTCTCCAGCAATGACCAGCTTTCCTGGTCTGGTGCCACCAGCCAGCATGTGAAGCTGATGTTCCTTCCCTCCCCCTGGCCATTGGGGAAGATGTTAAATAAGACATGTCATGGTATGGACATCATGTTTCACCAGTTTCTAGGCAGCACACAATCCATTTGCCCAGGCTCCCTGAGATCAGCCATCCAGTTGGGTTTTTGTCTAACTCCTGGCCTTCCATTCCTACTGTGGCTTTCTAACTTATATGTTATATGTTAAAAACATATATGTTTTCTTTGTGGAAACTAAGTGTCCAAAGCCTGATGGTTGTAAAGGTAGGTGATATCTTCTAGACTCTCATTGTCCCAAAATCTAGTCATTTATCACAGCAAGTAATCAGTTCAGCAAGACACAATTTAGCCTAGCTAAATTCATGGTTACTTCCAAACGACCTCTTCCCTGAATATTCAGAAATGTTATTCAGACATTCATCCTCTATGAGTCTTATAGATAGTCCCTTGCAGCAGATGCTGAGACTATCAAGACAGTATCTCCAAGCCAACATGACTGTATAAATTCAGAAATCTTCTTTTCAAATAAGCAACAGTTTCAAAAAGAATAATGACAGTCTTTCAACAGACATTACAGATTCTCAGCACCTCCTGAGAAACTGAGTCAACAGAGGCTTTTCTGTGTCTATGCACACTGTCTCCAGAGAAGCTGGGAATGAAACTGAGATCTTTTTGGGATCAGTATAGGGCAGACATTTTCTCTGTACCATAGTGCATGGATTTAGGTGTTGCAACAAGTTGCTAAAATGCTAATACATCCAGACGTAATAAAAAGAGGTGTGAAACAAAGGCATGTGGTCAGTGTCATCAAACAAAGAGAAAAAAAAAATCTGTCAGTAAACAAAAATTGGAGGGCATCTCAATTAATAAAAGGCAAGAATAACCAGAGCCAGCTCTCTTGAGAGGTTAATTATCAAGAGCTGGCTGTGCTGTACAGGCTAAACAAAGACTCTCCTGAGTATTCTCTGTCTCCTACTATATGTCAGAACTGATATCCTCTAGACCATGGTTTCATCACAGACCGTGGCTCTCCACACCAGCAGCCAGGCACCAGCAGCTGTTATGTGCTGTTGCCTGTATGAGAGCCAGAAGTGCATTTTCAGATTTCTGTCATATGGCCAACTATGAACATTTGATACCTGCTACTACTTACAGTTGGAAGAATATCTGTGAGATATTTATTAACAATGAATTGTTGACATATCTTCATTTATTTTGCTGTGAACTTCACATTCTGTGGCATTTTCTGAGAGCATCAGTTGTCAAGAACTGGTAAGACTCAATTTTTGTGTAAGATATTAGTATTTACAGTAGCAGAAAAAATCACTAGATGAGAGTGTTTTCACAAGCAGTGTGAAAAGAATTTACGTGTCTTTATTGTATTAAAGTGATGCTTTAAAAATATTATTCTAATAGTCTAGTTTCCATGTAGGTTTCTATTAAATGAAATCATGGTCTATGTTTGTTCTTTGAGGAAACATCTGGAACCCGAATTGCAAATTCCAGTCCTATTGCTCCCATTTTGACTTAGTTTTATTCAAATCTGAATTTGAAACCTGTGCTTGTAGGTACAAAAGTCAGATCTGAGACTCTGCCCAACCTTTCTGGATAGTGAGGAATATGAACCACTCCAGATTCAGGTTGAAGGGCTGGTACCAATAGTCAGGGTCAGAATACATGCCAAAGAAACGACCACACATTCAGATGGATTTGATAGACATTAGATAGTCTAACAATTTAGTAGATAGTCTAAAAGATAATAGGAAATCAACTTAGCAGTTTTACAAATCATGTGCGACATTTTCACAGAACCACAGAATCAATTAGGCTGGAAGAACCTCTGAAATCATTGAGTCCAACCTCTGACAAACATCACCATGTCAACCAGACCATGACACTAAGCTGCCACATCCATCCTTTTCTTAAACCCCTCCAGGGATGGTGACTCAACAGACTTCCCTGGACAGTCCATTCCAATTTCTAATCATCCTTTCTGTGAGGAAATTTTTCTTAATGTCCAAACGAAACCTTCTCTGGTACAGCTTGAGATTCTATCTTCTCATCCTGTCACTGCTTGCCTTTTCTTAATATAAAATGAGATTCGCAGAATTCCAAAGGTTTCATTTAGGTAAGAGAGGAAAAGAGATCATAGGGAAGCAGAATGATGAAGAAATTAGACCTTGACCTGAAGAAGACAGTCTGTGAAATTTACCCCAAACTTTAAATTACACCCAATCTTTTCATTTAATTCTAAAGTCAGTCCCCAAACTGCTGGACTCTAGAAACATTTCCAATTAAAAAATAAATCACAGGAATAAGTGTTGGATAGTATTGCTTATATCAACACCATACACTCACCAGTCATAAATGTAAATTCTCATTCTTTAGAGATTAGGCTTTGTCCTAACTGAAAGGAAAAAAGAAGACACATTTTACAAGCTTAGTGACATATTTTTCCTGTGCAAAACATTTCTTTAAAATATGTCTGAAACCTCCTCTACTAGATAGTATCAAAGATCTGACATTATTTTATTAAATTAATATATGCAGTGACAGTTACTAATTGCTGTAGGAGCTCAGCATGCTGACAAGTTGCACTGAGCATGGACATGCTAAATGATATTGGTATTTGTCAAATACTCTGTCAAACAGTATCTCAGATTAAGAGAGACAGCAACTGTACACTTTGAGATAGAAAGCTGTAGCCTTACCTATTGTATTATTACATTTGCACAGTCCTTTATTAGTAAAAGCTGTGAAGGTGAAATCACTGAGGCATGACCATGGCTGCACAGCAAAAAATAGGTCTGCATGGTTGCAATCAGTGCTGCACACAGAGAGCAGGGCAGGAAAGGCAGCTCAGCAGCAGCAAAACTGTTCAACGTAACACCGAGTCAGGCTGCGTGAGACAAGGTCCGGAGACAGGGCAGGCAAAATGCAACACAGCAAGCAGGGAAGGCTGTGGAAATGATGACTGCTGAGCACCTGGTAGTTATTTAATATTCAAGATAGATGCCCAAAGGTCAAATAATCAAGGTATTTTAAAGAAATTTGGATATAAAGCATATAATCTGAAACTGTTCCAAACTGAACATTGCAATCATGAAAGGGACAATTAAAATATATAAAGTAACTCTAAACTATAAACTGGCCATGTTGTAAAATGAAATAGAAAATGGTATATATTTTAAAGTTCAGCTCTACCATGTGAGCTAGTCCCCTGTGAACTGACCTGAGATTTTTCAATATGTTTTCTTTTGGTGACTGGTGTGAAGATAGGTATAGGATTTAGGGCTTTTTTAGATGCAGTGTTTTGAAGAAAATATGCTTTTAACTCTGTAGATATCTGCAAACCTCTGCACTGTAATATTCTATATCAACAGCAAAGACTATTACTGCGGTGAATTTAGGACTAACTTATCCTTAATGGTTGCACAGTTGCCCTCAAGTTGGACAGACGAAAAACAAAAATGAAGGTGTTAAGACAACAGAGGAATTAACAAGTAAAATGATCATGTATAATTTGGTTATGGAAATGTTCATATTCAGGCTGCTTTGGTGCAGCACCTCCTAGATTAACAATTTTTTAAAAATTCCTTTCTTTGATCTCTGAAGTTAAGATTTCAATGTATATGATTGCACGTATTATTTTCAACAAAAGTTTACTATAAGAATTTTAAAGTGTAATTTTTTCCCAAGACAAAACAAGATCATATTTTCCATGTATCTTGTAATTTTTTTTATACTAACATCTGCAAGTAGAAGCAGCAAAGTATTTAATGATTTATATTGACTTTATCAATAACCAGGGTAAACTTCTCCTAGTCATGCTTCATTTCTTTGGAGATGCCCAACTTCCAGCAACTCTCTTTGTGCACGAAAATTCTATTGAAGGCTTCGTGTTTACATGAAAATGAACAATTTACATATTTATTGCCTGTGATTTGTGTGCTAGCTGAACCATCAGCAATGTTCATAGAATGCTATGTGAACTGGAAGGGGAGTGATTCATGTGGCTCTGAATGAGACCAAAAGGGCAAAGAACAAGTACATGTATAAAGAGATTAGCAGCTGAATATTGTTCTGAAGAGGGAAGAATGAGTATGTATGCAGAAACAATATCAGTGAAACATTGTATTGCAAAGTCCATCCATCATATTTCTAAGGTTCTTATCACAATGTCACCTAATTACCATATATATAAAATAATTTATCTCCCCGGATTTCATCTCTTTGTAATTCTACAATTTTCTTCTTCTAGAGTTCCTGAATAGAACAGTAGTCATTTAATTTTTAAAGACATGGATAATATCAACATCCTTCTTTTATCAGGAAATGGTGCTTTAAGAGTGTTAGTTACACAATGGTATACAGTCCCAAATAAATAGAAGAAAAGAAGCAATTACATCATATGCTGATGTACAAACACCATGTCACGTAATATTTACTGATTTACTCTTACTGAAGGAAGTCACAGAGATTTCTACACATCTGTAGAATTCAATCCACAAGTACAGTAGGCCATCAGATTTTTGCACATAGGGTCTTTGAATGCAGAGAAATGAAAATAGGACAGTTCAGTAAATGAACTTCAGTACACAACCTAAAGTTACTTGCACCTAGCCCTTAATTATAACATAGTCATCTCGGAGTAAGGCATGCTGATAATTTGCTTTTGAGCAGATAAGAGAATTTGACAAATATGTGTTATGGCTGTTGGCATTGTTTCTTGTGTAGTATATATTTTCTCAAAGTTGCTGACCCACAGACATGAGGTTTTTATCAGCAGCGGAATTCTTTCATTTCCTCAGAAACATTTGCATTGGTCCCTGCTGGGGTCAGAAGCCTGGACCAAGCAGATTTCAAATTTTACATCATACATTAGCGTTGTTTGCAATTTTCACAGAAAATGCAATTACATGATTTAAGTTATTGAACTAGATGACGTAGAACAGAGAATTTGTAGAAATCTTTTGTTTTAGATAAGCCAAATAAGTCTGCTGTTATGCTGATTTTCCTACATCACAGTGTTGGGTGTGTTTTTTATAAGGACTTCAATTCTGACTTTTTTCTCCTTTTGTTGTCACTACAAGCAAACTTGTGATATCAAAGCTAGTACAGGTTTGAGATTTTTTCCATTAAATGAGACTGAGTTTTCTTCTGATCAAAAGACACCAGAGCCTGTTTAAAAGCAAGTATTTAATGCAATGGTCCAAGCCTGTACCCAGTCAGAAAAAGGAAGAGAAAATTTCATTAGGATAGCAATAAAATCTGACTCATTTACAGGCAGAAGATGGGAGCTTTCTCAGCATGAAGTTTTCTTAAACTGCCTTGACTGCTGGTGCACAAGTGGACAATAAACACTTACCCATATGAAACTCATTTGTCCTGTATATTACACACAATACAATCAACACATCATAAATGTTATCACCCTGTGTGATAACCAGTTTATATATTTACTGATTCCTATTCCTCCTTTACAGGAGGGATTTGTTTCAGATAACTCTCCTTTGTGCCATGTGCAGCACTGACAAAGTGCATACACAATGAGCACAGCCAATTCTTGTTGAAAGTTCATTCATTTTACCAGATTGATAATGATTGTACTTTATCATTTGGCACAAAGAACTTGTATTTAAAAAGTGTATTAGCTTACTGGGCACTCATTTATAAAAATTGCATTGTTGAAGTCCTGCTGGTGACTTCACCATTGCAGACTCCTTTGAAGTGCAGACTTTCTTTTAACATGTTTGCACTTTCAAACGGACATATCACCAGCCTCTGCTTACATTTTGCTTCACATATCTCTTGGAGCTGGTAGTCATGGTGGTAAATATTAGCACTAATAAGCTGGCAGGCTGCAGATGTGTGTATGTGAGTGGGTTGGTGATAGTGGTGATGGTGGTGGAGTATGTTTGGTAGTTTTTTACTGTCTGCTCTTAACAAAGGGGCTAAATTCTGCTGTCTTTACTGCTACTGTCTACAACACAGCAATTATTGAAAAATTTCACAAACTGGTAAAGTGTTCATCTGGAGCAAAAGTGGAAGGGTTACATATTTGCCTCAGATATTTTCTTTTGCTCTAAAACACATTTCAGCCTGGCTGTGGAATATCAGGGGCAGATGAATTATTTGGGCTAAATTCTTTAAATTTGTTATAGAAATGTGACAGTTATGTTAGCTATTTACTGCTTCTCATTAGCAGTGCCTGAGAATATTTAAGGTGTTTCTGGAAGATGTTATTTAACTTCCTTCAGAAATGAGAGATTTGAGTAACTAGAGGGTTAATTTCCACATTTTAAAATATTTGGCATATGACTTTAGATGCAGAAGTAGATCAGATTCAGGTGTCACAGTGCAGACTTCCTAAACAAGTTGAACAAGAAAGATAATTTCATAGGAAGTGGGCAATACTCTCTTTCCAAATCTGGAAGAAAAAAATCATAGGAAATTTCATCTGAAATCATGTTTATGTTGTTCTTGAGCAAATACTCTTGAGAAAGAATAATTTTTTACATTGAATATAGGATTTCTTGACCATGGCTTTGTTGCTTCTGACCTGATGTAATCAGGGGCAGCTGTCAGACCCTTCAGCACTATAAATTCCTCAGCTGCAAATTCTGCATGCAATGTAAATATTTATCCTTCAGATTTTTAAGAAGCAAGAAGACTCACACCTCCTAATTGTCGCTAATTTCATATTTTCAAAATTTTCATCTTAAGGCACTTGCACAAGATCAAATAAGAGATGGAACAGGAACATAAATGCAAGTTTCTTATGGTAACTTACTAGGAAGTTAACTACCACTATTCTTTGTAGTCTTCATAAAATAATGAGAAAAGAAGATATTCAGATATTAGACAGCAATTATTATGATTTATCTATGTAGTTTCTGGTTTGTATTCCTATTCTGAAAAGTCTTGTTTTTATCAAGCTATGAGGTGATGTGTCCAGCAGAGAAGTCTCAAATGAAATTTGAGATTGATTGTGTGGGAATCAGTAATACACAAGGTTATATAAAGACCTCTATAATCTTGGCTTGGCATTATGTTGTAACCTTTCATAAACATATTTTTCTCCAGTCGTAACTGTGACTAATGTTTCACAAATTTTTAATATTCATAAGCAGTGTGGTTGATTTCAACAAAAAATAAAATCACAAAAATCTATTCCAAAGAAAAAATTTAAATTAAATCTGAGCAGTGAAAAAAAAAAATGAGAAGGAAAAAATATAATTGATTATTCTTGGAGCACAGAATGCAACTCTACACTCAAAAGTATTCTATGAAAACTGAATACAATAATAATTGAAAAAGCAACAGTGGCAGAAAAAATCCCCATTAATCTGTAAATTCTATTTTCCATAAGAATGCTTCAAAATCCTTTGATCTTGATTTTGCTTATCACTTTCTGCATGTCTCTAATGTGCCAGGGCTGCTCAGTAATATTTATCCAATTTGCCTCCTTTTTGGCTGCTGTTGCCAGTGTTCAGTTCTCATTAGTTTAATTTCTGTTTATTTTTCTTCCTCTTTATAACTGGTAGGCATATATTTTAATTACATTGTTTCACCTGGCTACACAGCAATCAGTGCATCTGTTTTTGTCTTTGAAGATCTCTGCTCAGATAGACCACCCTATTTCACTATACTATTGTCTATACTGTAAAAAGCATTAAAATCTATCACTGTGTTTATTAATTAAGACAACATAATTATTTTTCTACACTTTGCAGATTTAATATATACTTTGCAATTTATTACAGCTTCATTTCACAAATAAAGCCAATATTTTCGTAAGAAAATAAAGATTTAGATATTTTTATTCCATAGACAGCTGATACATATTCCTCTTCAGCAAATAAAGTATTATAATTCCTATTTTACAATTAAGAAAATCATAACAGGAAGAAGACATGTAATGTTCAAGAAATTCTAAGGAAAAGGCACAGATCACAGGCCCTTGTGGGTTCTAATTATATATTTATTTATATAGACAGCTGTGAAGACAAGGTGTTAGTGACATAGGAAGATACTTTAGTATTTTTTAATTCATAATCCTGGTTTGAGAAAGAGCAAAGTCAGGACCCTGAACTTTGGAGTAGTAAACTTCCATCTGTTTAAAGAAAGATGGATGAGATTCCCTGAGAAACTATTCTTAAGGACAGTGGGGCTGTCCAGAGCTTTCATCTTTTTAAAGCAGTTTTTCTTTTATAGTACACGTGTTCTCCATCCCAGTGTGGGAAATCAAGTAAGACAGGTCAGAAAATTGCATGGCTGAGGAAATACCTGCTCCTCACACTGAGAAGTAAGAAGGAAATGCACAGCCAGTGGTAGGAGGGACTTGTTCCCTGGGAAGAATATAGGGATTAGGTTTGAATATGTAGGACTGGGGTCAGGAAAGCTGAGGGACAGATGGAATGGTACATGATTTGAGAAGGCACATTAAGAGTAATGAGAAGGTTTTCTCTAAGTCCATATGCCAGAAGATACAGGCCAAGGAGAGTGTACCCAACCAATAAAAGGAGGAACAGATAATAAATACAGAGAAGGCTCAGATAATCTGTAATTTCTTCATTTTGGTGTCTGCTGTCAGTCTGACTTCTCAGGTGTCTCAAGTCCCTGAACCTACAGATGGGGGTGGGAGAGCAAAGTCCCTCTCATTGGGACGTGGGAAGTGCAGGTTCAAGACTACCTGAAGAAACTCACTAGCCACACACACACACACACACATATATATATATGTACATATATATATACTTACACATATATATATAGGTTTTCTCAAGGAAAATTTCACAATCCTGAAGGAAGTGGCTGACGTTGTTGCCAAGTCACTCTCTATGGTATTTGAAAATTCATGATGCTCAGGTGAGGATTCCAGTGACTGGGGAAAATGAAACATAGCTCCTATTTTTTATAAAATGGGGGAAAAGGAAGACCTGGGTGACTACACACCTGTCATATTCCCCTCTGTGCCTGGGAGGGTCATGGAGCAGATCCTTATGGAAACAATGGCCAGGCACATGCCAGACTAGGAGGTTATCTGAGGTAACCAGCATGGGTTCACCAAGGGTGAATCGTGCCTGACCATCTGGAGGCCTTCTACAGATGGAGAGACTGTGGTGACAGACAAGGGAAGGTCAGCTGATGTCATCTCTCTAAACTACTACAGAAAGTTTTCAACATGACACCATTATTATCAAACTGGAGACATATTTGAAGGATGGACTGTTTGGTGGATAAGGAACTGGCTGGATGGACACAGACACAGAGCTGTGTTCAGTGGCTGTATGTCCAGTTGGGGGCTTGTGATGAGTGGGGTCCTTCAGGGCTTGGGACTGGTGCCTTTCAATATCTTTATCAGTGACACAGGCAGTGGGGTCAAGTGCACCTTCAGCAGGTTTGCAGATGACAAGCAGGTGAGTGGTGCAGCTGATACAAGAGAAGGATGGGATACCCACTCACAGCCCTGGCCGTCAGCTGCACCCTGGGCTGCACCAAAGGAGGATTGGCCAGCAGGTCAAGGAAGCTGCACACATCTTCAAGGTTCCTTGCCATTTAAAGTTATCTTCATTTACTACAGTACCATAATAAACATATAGGGAAAAAAAGCACCTCCCAAAATTGTCACTCCATGTGTAAAAAATGATAGTACTTGTAAAACAGTGATTTGTAGGAAGGGAATAAAGAACCTCTCTCTAAAAGGATACTTCTCCTGATAGCACCTTAACTCAGGCCTTAGGCAAAAATGTAGAACATTTGGATGGATACACGGAGGATCAAAGTAGCAACAGGTGCCCATAAAAGCCCAGGCCAAATTCTGAACAGGTAAGATAACAAATCTAGAAAAACAGATCTCAAAGTACTAAGAAAGAAAACTAAATGCTTGTGGCCATAAATAATAAAATAAAACGTTTGCATTGCACCCTTATCTTTCACAATTCATGAATATTGAAATGGCTGGGTATTTGCAAATGCTAAAAATAAATGAGGAAAGTATGCCCCCAGACAAGTGCAAATCAACCCCATACATCTTGATAAACAATGAGCAAAAGATGGAGATAGTCTAGTCCTATGTTTTCATTAGTTTCTACACCTAACATCATCTGTCAACTAAATAATTTGAGAATGAAAAGTCAAATCAATAAATGAATGATCTCAGCCTTTTTTGACGCACATTCTTCTATTACATCATCTATAAAACCTCTCTTAGTACAGCATGTAGTACAGATGTCTGAATCTGAAGAAATTGGGGAGAATATCTGTCGAAGTGATAAACAGCTAGTGATTCATTAACTGATTTTGGAAGTGAGCTTTCCACGTGGGCTAGTATGATCATTCAGGACCGTGTCACAATATAATTTTAATTCAGATTCAAGACCCTTCTGCATTCCATTTCTGATTCTCCATTCATGCACCCTTGTCACGGTGTAACTTGGATTTTGCCAATTTTAATATATTTAATTTTTTTTAGAGATAGGATTTGGGAGTAGAGACAAGGCAGGCTCAAAACTTAAAAAGGTACAAGAAGAAATTTATTAATAACACAAAAAGAATTCAGGATAAGATTCCTAGATTATTCCCTCCTCCCTTCATTCCACATTCCTTGACAACATCATACAGAAAACACTTCAGTCAGCTATCCACCCAAATAATCATTTCAGTTCACTTAACAGAGAAAAGTCCCTTTTTTCAGTTATGGTTTAGGGGGTGTCTTCACCTTCACAATCTGCATCCGCCTGGGAAAATATTGCAGATTATGACTCTCCTCCCATTCCCGCAGTCCTTCCAGAGCTGTGCTATGGGTTATGTTACACAATTGGGGTACCACTTTTAAAGGCAGGCTGCTGAAAAACAAAATTCTCTTCATCTCCTTCTCTATCAAATGTCTCTGCTCATATTCCAGTCCCAGAACAGAGAGAGAGCTCCATTTCCCCGAGGCAAAAAAGTCTTCTTCTCAAGCATCCAAACTCCCCAAGTATATTTCACAGTTTAAAGGAATTTTAGAGAAGTCACAATCCCCTTAGCCCATAAAAAAGGTTTTCAGCTAGTTAGCAGTTGCATCTTTTCAATCTCTTCACCCCAGGAACTTTATCTTCATTCCTCTGACTTCTGTAGTCTCCATGATTAATTTCTTCTCATTCAGGGGAGCTCAGGAGATCGAAAATCTTATCCAGGAATTAAGAAGTCAAAATTGTATCCAGATAGTGAAGAAGCCACATGGGCAGTTGGAGGCCTCTTCTCTCAGAATGGGGAGGGGAGGGGGTAAGGGAGAGCCTTTGGTGGCTCCCCGATCTCCCCCGCCTGGCCATGCCATGTGGAGAGTCGAGCCCGGGCCACGGTCGCGGGGGGAAGGGGAGCCAGGACCATGTGGCCAGGCCGGGCCCCCCACCAAGCCGGGGCTGGGGTCCCGAGCCGGGCCCCCCGCAGAGCCTGGGCCGGGGCGCTGGGCTGGGCCCCCCGCACCCCTGCAGAGCCGAGGTCCTGAGCCGGGCCCCCCGCAGAGCCGGGGCTGGGGAGCCGGGCAGGGCCCCCCGCAGAGCCTGGGCCGGGGTGCCGAGCCGGGCCCCAGGCCAAGCCCGGAGCCGGGCCGGAGCCCCAGCCAGGGACCACCGCACCTCAGGAGGCCGGAAGCCGAAAGAGCGAGCCGTTAACCTAATTCAATGTGATTTGTGAAAGCAAAGCAACTTCTCATTGGTTTCCCGAGCTGTCCATCACCAAATCAGCTCTCTGATTGGTGCCAGCAGCTCACAGGGGAAGCTCCGAGAGACGGGAGAGCCCCTCCCACTCCCCAGCCTCATGGAGCCTTCCCTGAGGCGAATCCGCCCCATTCCCCTAGCACGGGAACCAACACAGCCCTTCACCACTCTTTCTTAGGAATGCATAGAACTATATAGCTACTTAGGAAAAAAAGTTAAGGTCAGCCTAATTTCACAGTTGCATTGCATATAAATACATTTTAAAAAGAGATTTCATTACATGGGTTTATATTCTGTTTAACCAAAGGGAAGAAGTAGTGACTGTAAATTAGAGGGTAAAAAAAGGCCAAAGTAACATAGCAGTAGAAGAGGAAATAACGTATGTATTATTTTTCTAGATTTTTTGCTATAGCTTTCTCCACTATATTAGTTCTCTAATGCAATAAAAATGTAAGCCACAGCAACAGACATCATAATATAGGTAATGTCTGATATATATATCTAGTGAAGCTTAAATGTCTGATATACACTGTGAAGCTTAAAATGTTGCTTGTCTAGAAGGCATTTGCAAGATCAGTTGCAAAATTTGTTTGTTATGTGGTTTTTATGCGATTAAGAACAAAGATGATTAGCATGGTCACAGTATTCTATTCAAATTTGTTCATTAAATGCTTTCAAAATCTGTTTAAAGTGAGAGTATACACCGGAGCACACATTACATGCAGAACTTAAATTGCCTAACCTGCCCTGAAAACAAAAAAGATTCTGTCTTGTCAAAAGGTAGAGAATGGTAAAGAGAAACTCCATTACAAATAATACGCCTTATGCTCAAATTCATAACCTCATCTCAAGGAGCTTCCAAGCAGCCACTCTAGAATTAGAATATTTTTTTACCATGCATACCATAACTTTTTTTTTTCCTCCCTAAGACAAGATTAATGAGCAAGAACTGGGAGGATAAGAAAATAGATATCCTCATAGTTCTTTGTCCCACCTTAGTATGTGTGTGGATGCCAACTTTATTTAACCCAAAACACTCATTGCTATGAATGAATCTCAATAAGCTCTAAATACGCTTAAGCAATATGTTTATATCTAAATTTTTTTTATCTTTGACATCTAAAAGAGCTAAGAATACAGGCACCTTATAGACCCAATAGAGACTTTAGTAGTTACAACAGTTCCAAACCACCATAACAAAATAGTACCCTGACTCATGCAGAAAGTATGTGTAAAATTGTATGATAAGGAATAGATTTATTTGACCAGAAACAGAGAAGCAAAGGCAGTGGAACATCCTGTTTGTGGTATTTTTTATATATAGTCAGTATGTACTGTTTATCTGGACTTTAATGTATACACTAACACATATTTTTTTATAGTGATCACTCTCCTGCAATGCAAATAATAGATTCTGCTAAGTCTTTCAATAGGCTGCTGATTGTGTCGTTATTTCACTCTTGGGGGAAAAAAAAAGTTAATAAAAGATAAGGTGCTTTTGAAGAAGGTGAGATTACATTATTTAAAAATTATACATTTTATAAGATAAAGTTTAAACACATGTCAGGAGAAGTCAACATTATGTTATGAATGGTAGTGATTGTGTTATCTGTAAACTTTGAAGCTTTACGTACTGATGTGAACAATTGACTTCGTTGTTTTGTCATTACCATCAGCATTCCTCTTTCAGGGCTGCTGAACTGACTGCTGTTTGCGTAGCAAGAAGGAAAGTTTGTTTACCTGCTAATATTTCATTGACTGTTTAGCCTGAGTTGACAGTAATTTTTCATCTTTCTGTCTGCTGGATCTCTTTTTTGCCTGTATTGTAAAATTGACTGGATAGCTAACTTCTTCACCTGAACCATTAATCTAAAATAAAATCTTACTTAAATTGCCATAGCAGTTCCTAAAATAAAAGAAGTTGCCAAAGTTTATAGACATTGCTTCTACCATTTTGATATAATTTCTTTATTCTATTATGCCTGCAGCATATAGTAAATATTTGGACATCAGATCAATGTCTAGTAGCTAAAACACAGGAAATAATTATTTTTTAATAGCTATACAGATTTTATGTTAAAGTGATATTATGTATTCTACAAATTGCAGTGTTTTAAGGGGATTAACAAAATAAAGACTTAGTATTCTCTATGTATTTGATAAAGTATAACAGAAAACATGTAAAAATTATTTTACCTTCTTCCTTTTTGTCTTGTCTAGGCTTAACCTTCCTGAAGTGAATGGAAAGAAAAATCACTCTTACACTATTCAATCCCGTTTCAAATAAAAGTTTATATATAGTAGGTAAGAACACTAGTAAAATCTTTGCCTAAAATGAAGCCAAATCAATAGCAAGAGATCTTATGACCCAGAGATATGCTGCATGTTCCTCCAAATAAATTATTCAGATTTACTTTGTCCATTCTAACTATCAGTAGATATTTTTGAGGGGTTTTTTTTTGGGTTTTTTTTGGTTTTGTTTTGTTTTTGTTTTTGTTTTGTTTTGTTTTGTTTTGTTTGTTTTGTTTTGTTTTGGGTTTTTTTCCTTTTAATCTTGTTTTCTCAGCTTTAATTTGTTATAGTGTAGATGGTAAAGAATTTTTTTCTGGAGAAGTCTAAATTTATAACTATTTAACTGCTGATTTTACATTCTTAATGCTCAATTTTCAAAATTTAAACTAGATTTTATTGTTAACAGTAAAGAATATTGGGAAAAACACGCTGACAAATGTGCCTTTATAAAAATCCTGTGGATACACTGTATTCATTGGCAGAAAAATACAGATTGCTGGCTTTTCTGCAGTGAGAACCCTGAGACTTAATAAGCCAAGTAAGGCCTCCATATGAAATCCACCACTGTGTTATTTTGTTGTCCATAGGTTGTAATAACACAATGCTTTGTTCACTGCAGTACCACAACGGCTTTTATTTCTGGTCAAAATTAAAATGCAGTAAAACTGGGTAGAAGCTTCCCCTTCCTGCCACTGGACTAATTCAATAATTTTTCCTTCAAGAGCACTGAATTCACATTGTACAGCAAAGACATAGATTCAAATTAATTAAAGAGAGGAACAGCATGCAAATAATTTCAGTATTTTCACATGACAAGCTTTTGAATGGACTAGAGTGATGAAAAAAGGTCATCAGCGTTCTAACATTACACATTACTCGTATGATACTAATTGTATGATCTACTGCTGTTAAGTCAAAAATTTATAGGAACAGATTATTTGTACTTTTAAGAAAACAAAGAGAATTGTCTCCCTTCCTCTAGAAGGTATAAAAATATTACTCTACTCCAAAAATTTATATTATATAGAAGAAATAGCTTCTGTAGTCACAAATATTTTAAGCATTTTTTGTATTTAATAAAAATGTGGCACTTACAAAAAGTCGCATAGATTCTTTTTAAAAGAAGAAGGAAAACCCAAGTTAAAAAGTCATAAAAGGTCATAAAAGGAACCTGAACCCACAATAAGGTTAGAATATATTTACAGGTGTGAATGCCAGTGAGTTCAGAATTGCCAGCAATTTTATTTGAAGGAAGTGTTTGTTTCTGCAGGAATAGTGCCTACCTCTGTTGTTACTGTATTTGTTTTGTCCTGTTTTTCTTTGATAGGAAATTTATGATTATGTGCACCAGAAGGAAAGGACGTAAGTGGATAGACTTGATATTACATGTAACCCACATGTCAAAGTGTGCGACTTGCAGAGCAGGAACTTAGAAAACCAGGAGGACTTTTGCCAACTGGTTTTGTGGCATTCTGTAAGACAGGATTTTTAAAGAGTGATTTTTTAAAATAAGAACATAAAGACTTGGCTTTCATGGCTGTTCTGACAATCTTGGCATACTGTAGAGCCAAGGTGAAGTAAGGCAATTCTGCTCTTTATTGCAGCAACAGTTTTCCTTAGAATTAAATGCTGGTTTAATTGACAAGTGATTGGATAAAGAGGACAATCAGGAAAAAGCAAAAGGCAAATGAGTGTTGATCAGGCTTAATTAATACATCTGTGTGAGAATGCCAGTGTTTCCCCATTTCTTTTCTGCAAATGGATTTTGTAGTAAAATTTGTCTATTACAGCCAACTCAGCTACTTTGTATCAGTGTCTTATCACTACAACCCTTGTCTCCACTCTCTCAACAGGTGACTTTTTCAGCTTCTAAATGCTTCTTCATTGTACTATATTGTACTGGTACTATTGAATTTAATTTTGTATGGCTCATGTTTGCCTTGTGAGATTCTCATCCTCCCTTTACTGATGGGCTCCAGCTCTCTCTGTGCCATCAGCACGCTCCCTGCTTTTGTACAACTGACATTATCAGGGATATAAGGATGAGGGCCATTCAAAGACTTTTCCATGAGGGAATCCTCTAGCAGACCAGTAATGACTACATCAATACATGTTGTCTCCTTTCATTGTAATTTGCTCTTTGCCTCAAAGAACTTATTAACTCACCTTACAATTCCTGGACTAATCCTTTACTTCCCTGTGTAACCTCAAATCTCCCACACAACTCTATGTCAAATATTTTACTGAAGTAGAGATTAAAATTATTGTATTTCCTCTGTTTAGAGAAATTTATCTTATCAAACAAGTATACTTAGCTATTTTGGCACAGCTGACCCTCAGTAAATCATTTTCCATTGACTGAGTAGCTTTATTTCTTCTTTAATTCAGAATCCATTCAACAGCCTTGGTATTATACTTGGTGAGTCAGTTTCTCCACTTATGAAATTGTGGTCAAAAATACATGACTTTCAGATATTACACAGCAGTGCATTGGCATTGCTAAAAAGCTTTGTGGTCCTTAGTAGAAAATTACCTGAAATACTAAATACTCATACTATATTTTTCATGTGCTGCATTCAAAGAGATACCTTTAAGAGTTGTATTATGTCTATTGCTCAAAGAGTTCTTTGAGTGGATGCTTTCATTTGTGAATGTTATTCTAAATTAAAATATATTTTCTTATTTGTCAAAGTATATCACTTTTATAAGCTGTCAATGAAGATTAAATAAACTCAAACTATCCTTGTATTATATGTAATTTATAATGCTTTGATCAAAAATATGATATATTATATGATATAGATCTATATGCTATAAGCTATATGTCAAGCATTGTCATTAGTACTAAAAATTTCATACTCTTATCAATGTGGTATCTGATCTTTTCCGACTAGATTGTGAGTATTTGATTCTTTTTAATTTTAAAGCTCTCTAATTAATTAAAATATACATTCACATCTAATCTGAATATGATTAGAAGAAAAGAATGCAATCAGCATGACAAATTTTTAGTAAATTCACAAGATATTGGTTTTATTATTACCTTTTTGGGAAAAAAAGATCAATTCATGTCAACCATTACACCATAAGCAATTACTTGTACTTCTTTTTCTAGTTCTAGAGGAACCTAAATGGCATGTGTGTTCTCCCTCTGTCTATGTACCTGAGTGGGAAGGGAAAACACTGAAAAGGAAAAAAATACTCATAATGCAGAAATGAATATTTTCTTGAACTCTCAGGTATTCAGTGGAATCATCTTTGCATTTTTCATTATAAATTCTATAGATCTTAATAAAACTAAAATTTAAATTTTTTTGCAGGAACTAATATGCAAATTTGCTGAACTGAAGAAGATCCAATTTGTTTTCTAAGATTAGAACTATCTCAAACAATTTTATAATAGCTGCTATTTTTCTTGCCAATATTTTTATAATTTTATTATTTAAAATATACAGAATATGATTGCATTTTTGTAAACTATTACCCAGTGTTTTAAATATTGAATATGAGAAGCTAAAAAATTAAAGCATATTTATTTCAATAGTTTAATGGAAGTCCTGAGCAGTTCCACTGAAATTTCCTGAGCTGGCACATTTCCTTCCTGGCACCAAGAGCTCATTTCAGGTTCACTACATCCATATCAATGAATATGCCTCTCTGACTGCATTACAGGAATGTACAAGGCTTCACAGAAAGTAAAAGATATCTTAAGACCATTTTTACTGTGTTACCTGAATTGTTTATTCAGTTAATTCCATAAAATTTGTTTTTTCAAAGTATTATTTCTTTTAAAACACATGTTTTAAACAGACTTAATATTGATCGGAAACATTATGGAATCATACCTTCCCTTGAAAGCCACATGACATTATTTAAATATAAGAATAACTTTTCTTACTTTGATTATCAGTGTTCTTTACAGAAGAACCAAAGTTAGTTATTAAGCCTGTCATAAGTTTACACGGATGATGAGTGGATGTTTAAAATTCTAACCGTAGCTGAAAATCCTGATATTTAAAATCCAATGTGCTGTTAGACTAAAATTTTAAAGGAATATAGCAGTTATAGTCTCAATCAAAAATTGTTTATAACAGTAGATGCCAGACTATAGCATTTCTCACTTTTGACCATGTCTTATTTCTCAGTTTGGGTTTATCTAAGGAAACTGTATTGCAGAGGAATCCAAAGGAGTTTTCACCAAAAAATGACGGGATGTGGTTTCCAACTACTCTTATTTTGGAAAGATTTCCATGATTAGCACGTAACACAGGAGCGTATGCAAAACTTTTGTGTATTTGTGGCCTACCTCCACCTTCTCCAGACCTTGCCATCCCAAAACTGCCTTTCTTAGGTGTGCTTTCTCAGTGAAGTATTGCTAGGAAACTCAAAATTACATTATCTAGTCTTTTTGTTGGTATTGTTTAATCTTTGATGGTTTTGACTGAGCTGAACTGACTTTCATTCCATGTTCTGTATGCATAAGTTCAGATTCATAAATGCTCCTGATGTTTCTCCAGATAACTTTCATTGTGACTGGAGTTCTCACTTGACTGCACATTAAGACATGATCTTATTTGTTGCTCAGTCTCAGGCAGTATTTGTAACGAAATTCTTAAAGTATGAATTTTTTAAGGAATTTTTCTTTTTAGGCATACTTCTGCTTCCCACTTCAGTCTTTTGAATTGAACTTAGTGTGCCTAGTGAACTAGCTTCTAAAAGCTGTTAATAATAAAAGTGTTATGAATGAGTGCTCATTTCAGTGTCAACACTATGTTGCAAATTATTTATATGGGATAAGAGTTTCATAATTAACTTTTGCCAATATTTTTTGCTCATCACCTTTTATTCCTCAGATACTAATGAATAAGATCAGTTACAAAGGAGGAAAGTTGTTATGAAATTGAAATTTGAGATTGCTTTTGACAGTTGCTGCTGAAAAGTGTAAACCCAAATGGACTCTACTTCAGACACTAAAATGCAGCAGACAAAACTATTATTTCATCCCCTGTGGCCACTGTCTCTGTTCACTCTCATGTCATCATGTTAGTTTGACACTTATAATATGTTTAACAGGTTTTACTCTGATGTTATTATTGGCTAATGATTCTGCTTTTCCATGGAGATGGCAAAAATGAGAAGTCACTGGTTTTTTTCATGTAGCTCTACAAGGATAGTCTTAACCAAAATACTCTACGGGAGAATGTCATCTTAAATCAATGGATAGGAAGATAGCCTTTAACATGTGGATTGCTTGCTTCAGTTTTATAAATCAGGCTAGCAATTATATGCATCTCGATTAATATATTTTACACTTCTATTGTTTAAAGGGAACTAAAGCAATGATTGATTTATAAAACATTATGAATGTTCTTTATGCAACAATTTGTTTTCTAATAGAACAGTTGTCACATACTGATACATACAGATTCTGTGAGATCTTGTTTCATTGAACAAACTGGCTTATACCTGACTCATCATATTTATCTTTAAAGCTTTATCTTCCAAAATTGTAGGCAGGAACCATTAAATTACAGCAAGTTTTACATTTCAGAAATAGTCATCAAAGAAAGATAATAAACATTAGTACAAGCTGAATTATTGCCAAGCTTGCTACTATAAGTCAGCAGTAAAATGTGCATGTTTTAAGGAGTTCTTCACCCATCTTAAATCTTAGGAAATATGTTTTTGTGAATAATTTGTGAAGTTGCAGTGATGAATTGAACTGGAATACTGTGGTTTTTTAATTCCTTCAATTTTTCCAGCTCTATTTAATAAAGCATCAGCTGATCCCTGCAATGGATGCAGATTGTTATCTGACTAAAATTTTTAAAGTGGCACATTGTCAGGTATGCAGCATTATCAAAAAGTGGTCATTGTTTCCAAGTTTATAACTTTACTTTCTAAGAATCAAGAGTGGCTCAGTAAATAATTAATGATTTTTTGATAAAAAATTGAAAGCATTTCGCCCTGTATGTTTGAATTATCTACAAAGCAGCTGGGAGATGAAAAATTTGCTCCAGAATTATTTTGATTTGATTTCTTGTTATATTTTAGAAAAGTTCTATCTAGCAAATATTAAAAATTAATATCAAACACTTCATTAACCAAAGAAATATTTTTCAATTGAACAACATTTTCAATAAATACAATTATAAACATATATAAATTAAACATATATACATATACATATAAATAAAAACAGATTTTCAATGAAATAGTATATACATGTCATATTATCAGATCTGTCCTTTCTTGTTTTTCACACTGAGAAAGTTCAGAAAGGAAGGCATACAAGGAAGGATATAACAGTCAGACTGCCAATCAGAGTTAGTCTGGTGTAGATTTTATACAGTCATAGTATGTCTGAGTGTTTCCATTTCATAGATGAGGTGGGGAGAAATGATGAGAAAGCTGGGAAGATGTAATATTGAGTTAACTGAATGGATAACACATATATTTACCATATATGCCTTTTCACATTACATATATATACATCTATATATATATATATATATGTGTGTGTGTGTGTGCGTGTGTGTATACATATATATATGTGTGTGTGTGTGTATGTATGTATGTATGTATGTATGTATATGCTGATATTCTAGTACATATTGTAAGCAGGAATGACTCAGCCTGTAATTATACTATCAAAAAAATTCTACTTGCTACATGTGGAGACTTTTTTCCCCAGACTGATACCAGCACCACTGCCACAGAAACTGCTAGAAGGAATAAGAAGCAGAATACAGAGCAGACAAGCAATGGTGAAACAGCACTGTCAAATATTTAAGGAAATGTGGGCCCTTCTTTATTGTCATTAATATATTATTCACTTGTACAAGGCCTGTATCAGAAAACTACAGCCACTTGGTTAAAAGCTTGAGACACTTTTGGTCAAAAGCCTGCTTCTGCCTAAACAATGTAGAAGAAAATTAGGTGCATAAATTAGGAATACGTGGTAAACTAACCTTTAGCTTCTATTTAAGCCTTAGTGTTCCTTAGTGAAAACTATTTTGTTTTCTTTTTTCTTTAGCTGTTCTAAGAAGAGCAAATCCTAAATGAACTCTGAAAGGACAAATCCACACTAGTCTGTAATGATTGATCTTGAGCTGTTTGGGAATAAAGTTAAAAGTTGTGAACTGAATTGAACAGAGAATAATAGCTAGGATCAAAAAACATAAACAACCCTGTTCTTTCTCCCTGAAACTTCCATGCTTTTTAGTTCTCAAAGCCTGTGACACAATATAAAATATTTAAGTACTTAAGAATAGGAAAATTGGTTTGCGCAGACAACATCAATCAAAACCAGAAGAAAACAGACAATAAAAGCAAACTTTCCAAGTCAAATGGTGTGTTTATTTCTTCATTCTTATCCAGGTTTTACTTATTATGTCCTTAGGGTAAAAGAATGCTTAATGTCCCATTTCTTTCACCCTTTGTGTGTGGATGAAAGAGGGAAGAGATGCTAAAGAAGATCCTCGGTGGCCTTGAGGGAACACTAGACTCTTAAAACATCATTCTGTTGAACAGAAATAAATCCAAGTTTGAGATTTCCAAGAATAGATTAATGGGGGAAAAAACGGTGTAAAATATTAAATTAATTTTTTTTCAGCTTCCAAACATTTGCTATTATTAAAGGGTTTTCTAAGGTAAAATGGTGGACGGCAAAAAGACATCAGGTAGTGTGCCAGACAATTTGTGGTTCCTTTTAAAGTGGGCCTTTAATATTTTTATGTGTCTGTACTACATCATTCTCTGAAGCATCTGGCAATGACTCTGGCTTAGACAGAATACAGCACTAGGGCAATAACTTCTGTGTTTCTGTGGTCATTTGCAGTTTGGTTGGAGTCCCAGTGGTGCTCGTGGGAGGTTTGCTTCTGCCTTTTCTTGAGAGGAGTGTCAATTCTAGATCTAATCTGTGGAATATTTATGGTCACATTTTCAAGACTTCACAGAATAAAAGCAAAACAATTGCTCTCAATTTTTGCAGGTCTTTATGATGAAAAGATGGAGTAACAGAGGAGAAACCCTGAAATTCATTGATTAGAGAATTTGCCCTTAGCCTGCCTATGTCAAGCTTTTCTGATTTACCGGTTATAAAGATGGTGGAGAAATGGATAAGGTGCTCTGATCTGAAAAATCAAGACAAAAATTATAGAACAGATGAAAAAAAAACCTGAGAGAATGATGCTCATAAAATTGATTTTGTAAATCTAATTCTAACTCAGATTTTGTTTTATCACACTAACCCTGAGTAGCACCTCATCCTAAAAATAACCTCATTATGCTGTCCTGTAATAAATACCATACAGAAAATTATTCCAGATTCCTTCCTTGACAGTGTTAATATATGCTATTTATTTTGTATTTTTATGTATCCTATTTGAATAAAGAGTTTCTCCTTGAGTTTATATTTCTCATACTTAGCTCAATCTTCAGCTTCTTTCCATTCATACTCATTCCCATTTAAGCACTTACTTACAGACAGAATTCAAGTGAATTAAAAGTAAGCCTGCCAGCATTTTGCAAGTTCACATTCATGAAATTTCTTAAAGAAATAAAGAGCAAATTTACTGGCAAATAGGAGCTGAAAGTGAGCCAAAAGAGAGGTGTTTCAACTACCTCTCCCATCATTCATGATAAGAATTTTCAATGTCATTTGACAGAAAGGGTCTAGGTTGCTGTGCACCTATGAAAGCCAGAAGTATTGAGGAAGAAATACTAAAGAAGATTCACAGAAGTCATAACTAAATGCTATACCCCTACATTGTTCCCTGGGGCTGGGGCACCAGGAGTGGAATCCGAATGCTTAAAACCATTAAACCAAGGAGGTTTTCTTGCAATTCCAGTGCTGTGTATTAATCTCACTCTCCTATGTATATTCCATTTAAAGAAAATAAAGTTCAGTACTCATGTTCTATTTCATGCAAATCCTAGCATGAGATCTCAGATAAGCACCTGGAAAGAGAGAAAGGAAAAACTGCTACGCAAGTATTGCTTGTTCTCCCCCTGGCTATGTTGCCACTACAACCATCCATCACTGAAAAGTAGCCAGTCATAAATTTGAATTGAATAGGAGAAGTGACTGGACTGTCTGCTGCCTCAACTGAAATCAAAAGGCTTCCCAGTATAATTTTTTTTTCTTGTAATCACTAATGATATGATGCTTCCTTTAACATGCTGGCACTAGGCTAAAAATAGACAAGAGGAAAAGGCTTTAGCTGTTTTAAAGAGCACAAGTGACATGCAGGCTGACCTCTTGACTGCATGTGTTACAGCTATAGGCAACCCAAATGGTGCCAGGTGGAGATTACACAGGGCAGAGCAACATCTGCTTCACTATCACAAGGGTAAATGATAGTTCCTCATGTTATGCCATAAACAGCCTGAGGTAAGAAAGACTGGTAGAGCTCCTGTCACAAATTAAACTCTTGCCAGCAGGTAGGATTCCACTCCATCTGTCCATGTAAGTAGCTCAAACAGAACAGAAGCTACATAAAATATTATCCAGAGAGATAAAAGGCAAATAATGCAATTTATTTATGGGATGGAGCCAGAAATGAAAGCAAAACTAAATAGAAAGAGAAGACATTTTTCCCTATGATGAATGGAAAGTGCTGTGCTGTTATATAATCTGTTTTTAGAGGTAGTGGCTAGAATTTCTGAAATGCCTTTCTCTGGTTTATTTTTTTTCTTTTTCTTTTTATTACAGCTTGTTTTGCACACAGATAAAACACAGAGGTACAAATTATGTATCTTGGACATACACATCTCATGGCTCCCAAAATTATATTCCAAATGTTTACTTAGTCACTCCCCTTTATTCTTTATTTCCTACTTGAAGATGTTAGCAAAATGATCAATAATTGTGGTTATTCAGTCCATAAGCAACATTGTGAGGAAAGGAGTGTGAAATACATAATGTTAATAACAATGCTTCCGTAAAGGCTTAAAAGTATGCCTAAGAAATAATTGCAGGTCATGAGGGGAACTTATATTTTGGATAACAAACATGACTCTATCCAGTGTCGTACACAGACAAGTTTAATGAATTGTTCACACCTATTTGGCGACAGTACATAAGTTAAAATTTCTCAATGAAAATGCAAAATGCACACAGAACAAATATATTGGGTGGGACAGTACTAAGTTATTCAGTAAAAATTTCTTTTCATTTTAAGACATGGAATATTCTCAATTCCAACACCATTTTCATTTCCACTAATGACCTGTAATGACATGCATACATAAGGAAACCCTACATTTTTATTATCTAGGGAAAATGTGCATCTAATATTCCATATGTGTTATTTTATGAATAAAACATGCAAGAAGAAGGCAGAGAATGTATTCTGAAAAGAAAGTTTTTGTCATAAAAATCTGGCCTACTTACCAAATTTGAGGAATAATTTCAAAATAATAATAATAATAATAATAACAATAATAATAATAATGCTACTAATAATAACAATAATTTCAAAATGCAACAGTATTTTTACTAAATAAAAGTTATCAACTGTTTTATAAGTCTGTGGTATGTTTTGGAAGTGCTTTAAGCTCTCAGTTTCTTAAGCTTGACACTAGTTTGGTCTAAATAGTTTAAAAAAAAATTCACCCTTAATGAAGTATTTCTAGAATCAGACAATAAATAACTGAATCACTTAGAATATATTGGAAAATATTTCCTTTTACTTTGCACAATAATAAAATGTGTTGTAGACTTTTGTGAGTCTTGTGGTTTCTAAGAATACTTTTTAAAAAGTTTTTTTGTGAAATACATAGCTTGTTTATTTATTTGTTTAGGATCACAATAAATATACTTCCAGAGATATCTGAAAATACTGTTTTTGAAAAATTAACCCTGTCTCACCATATATTTTTAATGGTATTTTGAAACAATAAATTGCATTAGTTTTTAAGGTTATCTTGTGTTCCCTTTAAAAATTACATTGGAAAACGTAACCTAAATATTCTTTATGTGCTTTTAAGCTAAGCATGAACTAGGAGATCACATTTCTTGTTCCCTGAATGAGAAGAAGTAGTATATATTTTAATTCCTCCAAGAATACCACTATGTGCATTTGGCTTTGTATTAGAATGAACCAAACTGGACCTTACATTCTAATATTACATATGTATAAAATGATCACTTTGGTCAACATTGCTGAGATTAAAATAAAAGTATTGCAGTACTTGTGCATGGAGTCATTATAAGTAAAAGAAGCTTTTAGTTGTAAATTTGCATATAAATGGTTCTACTCAAGTCAAAGAGCAGTCCAATGCAACTGCAGGAACAAGAAATTATTGAGAAAGCACAGAATTTAGGGTCTGATTTTCTTTTGGTAGAAAGGTCCCAAGTCAGGAGCTATTCAGGTAGAACTAAATGTAATATTGAATCAGTTGTCTTTTGGAATATATTAGAAAAGAAAACATGATACTCATTATACTTTCCATATGCTAACCTACCAGAACACACAACGATATAAATTAAAACTGAATATAGGACTAAATTTTTCTTGGAGCCATTAATTATACTGCTATTAGTGTGAATAGCCAACGAACAAGAAACTTTCATTACTGCTGCCATAACAGCCTGCTATTGATCCATCACTGCCTTCATAATGCAAAAATAATGGTTATTGTAGGATATATGCTAACACCTCAGATGATGACTGGCTCTCATATTTTAAAGATATTGAAGAGAATATCTGCGCTTATTGCTGGGCTATTGATCCTAAAGCACAGTGAGAAGAGGAAGAGAGAGAAGAGCTTGATATGAGAACCTTAACAATAATTTTGAAGTGTTTATTGTATATATACAGAAGGAAGAAAAGAAGGTCAAATAAATTTTTTAGTATTAAATTACCAGACCAAAGAAGGAAAACTTAACTAAATGAGCTCCAAAAATGACTTTGGAATGAGACAGTTTAAAAAAATGCCTAGCCACGTGCATTAAGGTAGGAAGATATTCATCCTCATATCCTTAGATACTGTCTTCAGAAGTAGTACAGTTTTCTACATTTGTATTTTTAAACTTCATGAATGCTAGTCAGGCGTTAAAACAGAGAAAATATAGATTCTTGATGATAATGACTCATCCAAACATGGTGAGAGCGGCCTAGAAAGTTTTCTTCTAGCATTTTTTTCAGCTAGAATGAGTAGGTATCGGTCACTGGGGATGGGAGAAACAGAAGAGCATTTCACAAATGATCACAGATATGTAAGACAGTAGTTCTGTTACTCATCAGGATACAGATTCAAGGTCTGTCTCTGGAGACAATAATAAGGATCTTTGCTGGTTGAGGTGTTGAGGAATACATTCAGTGCAGATAACTCTGTGTGCAGCTGCAGTGGAGCAGCAGGCTGAGCTCTGGGTGGCAGAAGTCTGATGCAAGAGGCCCTGAATTGCTAAGCCTTTGCTTAACAAAGGGCATGGGGACCTGCAGCCAGGGGATCAACACTCAGAGACATGGCAGGAGCTGACAAGGACAGACTTTCCCATTCTTAGACTGAGAGGTCCTTAGGAGACAGGAGTGTCCTTTGTTCAGGCTCCCTCCTTGGAAGCACTCAGCTCAAGTTGTTATTTCATTATTTATATATTAAGCCAGTTGAAGTATCTTAATGTCTGAGACTGCTACGGGAAATTTGGGGTTAAGTCAGTGAGGAAGCCTTGCCTGAGGGTATGAATGTTGTGTGTAGAGAGTCAAGTGGGGCACCCATCAGGTCACTGGAGCTGCCAGATGCAAAGGGGCCTCAGTCCTAGTTCAGGTATGGAGTCTCTTGGATGGTCAGACAGGAAAGCTTCTTTAACAAAGGAAGGTTTTGAGGTCTGTCCTTCCTATAGAATAGCCCTGCATGACTCAGTTAAGATGTGCAGCACCAACACAGGAGGGAAGCTCGAGGACCTCCAGCATTGAAAGACATATATTTTCAATCTTGTCAATTTTAAGAAAGTTTGCCCTTTTCTTTTGCACTTTCCTCATGTACAAATTGCATTGTTCCCTCCAGTCCGGTGGTTTCACATGATGAGTTTTCCCAGGGGTTTAACTATTCCCATCAATACAGAGAGGATTTTGCCTGTCAAAAGCACACATGCTCAGTGTGCTGTACTATGCCATGTACATTCTGTATGACACTTTGAAGACCTCAGTCTACATGCATCCTCAGTTCACTAAGATAAACATTTCTTTTAAAAGACACTCACTGAAAGGGAGGGAAGGTTGTTACTGACAGTAAAAATTTTATCCATCAGTAAGCCATTATTTTTAACAGTAACTAAATCAAGTGTATATTCAAGACCAAATTGGGGAAGAAGCAAAATCTGTAGAGCAATCTGTAAGCAGATGGACAATATAATTTCTTTAAATGCAGAGTTTTTTTAATATAACTATTTACATATGCCCACCTGGGGTATATGCTTTGCTGAAGTGACTAATTTTAAATTCCCTGAATATCTCTCCCCAGTAATTTATATTTCAGGCAGTAACAGGGCTCTGCAGCCATAGGTAGGTGGCTGCCAGCAGGAAACCATGCCTCTGCTTTCCATACATGCAGTCTTCAGGCAGCCCCCAGGCAGCTTGTCTAGGTTGGTTCCCCCGTGGCCTGAAGCCTGCTCCCCCAGCACTCGCTCAGCACTCCTGGACTCTGCTTTCACATTTGCTGTCCATTTGAACAGCAAATCTTGTTGTAAGGATGGCCTTGGGGGCTATTCTCAGAGGACAGTCTAGACATACATTATTGTGCACAGTCCATCTCTTTTGTATACAAGAGAGAAAGAGTTCAATGAAGCTTTTTCCTAATCACCATGTAGCATACTGCCAGGCACGAAGCAGAAGAATGGCATTATGTATTTTATATAGGAGCTAGGAACATGCAGTGATTACTCCTTTATCTCCCTATCTCACTTGCTGATTTACCATTCATGTACTGTGCACTCAGTTGCTCCTGTTCACTCAAGATGCAACTTCTTTGAAAACTCAGAATTGCTTTTTTGTTAACTGCATTGTTTATTAGAAAATAATGTTAACTTCTCTTCATCTAAAATTATTCGTAAACAGAAAGTGCGCTACACTTACTCTGTGGAGAAAAATAAAAATAAGAAAGAGACTTATGCTTATAAAGGACAACAAACTGCTTTTTCTAGGACACTATTAATTCTCAGCCACATTTGAGTGTAAGATTCATATTTTGTCTGTCTCTCTAGTCCACTTGTAGATGTTTATATTAACAGATAAGGAGGCTGCCACATACTTCTGCTGATTTGTTGCAGAGTTGCAGTGTTTTACAAAGAAATTTCCATGTTTGGTGAAGAGATATGTACATTTTCAAGGGACAGAATGAGTTGTCTGAAGTGAATTTTCATGGTGGCTAAGAATTGGAAAGAATTTAGTGAAGAAAGATTTTCTTATTAATGCATCCTTGAGCTCAAAAACATAATGTAAAACTAAGTCATTGTCACTAGCATGGAAAAGAAAGACAGTCATATATTATTAGCATATTAACTGAAACATTAAAAGTGAAGGAATTCTAATTATTAAGAACTTTGGGTAAAAATATACAAATTTTAAAGCTAGAAATTTTATGTATGTTTATTTTTATCAAAAAAACTGTAGACAAGTCCCCAGTAGCAAATTATCTTCTTTTTTAGTCCTAGGAATCTGTGAAACAATGCTTGAAACAAGCTGGATCATCTTTAATTTTCCGTTAAAGACAACTAGGTGTCCTTTACAGGTATCCTTTTTCAGCTGGGAGAGTTTTAGGTGTTTCTTTCATCACAGGTGATGAAACACCTTGGTGAAACACACAAGTGGCCAAGAAACACAATGGTGTGCTGGGATGCATTAGGCCAGCAGGTCTAGGGCAGGAGATTCTGCCCCTCAGTTCAGTCCTGGGGGCTCACCTGGAGCACTGTGCTCAGTTCTCAGCTCCTCAGTACAAGAGGGGAACACGGAGCCCCTGGAGCAAGTCCAGCAAAGGGCTACAAAGGTCACTAGGCAGCTGGAGCACCTTATTAAATACTTATTCTAGGAGCATGGGCAAGCATCTGAGTTGTGATGCTACCAGGCAGCTTCACACATAATTTCTGAGAAGATTCCTGAAATAAACACCCACCAATATATTTTCTGTGTTCTCAACCTTAGTGCAGAAATTTAACTAGAATAAGTTTATTGGAGTGGATCAGAAAGATGGAGACAGCTTCTCTTTTCTTCCAATGCACTACTTCAGCTTTTAACTAGAATAAGTTTATTGGATTGGATCAGAAAGATGGAGACAGCTTCTCTTTTCTTCCAATGCACTACTTCAGCTCCTTTCTCTTCCACTGACTGATTTGCGTCTGTATTTTGAAGTCAGTTATTATTCTTGCATCCCCAAAACTGATTTACAAGATATTTTCAGTTGGGGTCTGTTTCTGAAAATATGCCTTCTCTGATACAGATACACGTTCTTAGATAGACTTCTTAATCTCTCCCAGGTCAGATGTTTTATTTTATAGAAAATCCTCAATTATTTAGCTCCTTTCTCTGACTTTCCCATATAGGTAGGTGATCAGACACATAGAACAGATGTTCTCCTTATTTCGTTCATTAGACTTTGATCCAGAAGGGCTTGATCATGTGCTTACTACATACACTGATTTATGTTGAAAAAACAAGCAACTTATAGACAATAATGAAAATTGTAGAAGCAGACATTTAGGATTATGATTATCATCATCATCATCACCATCATCATCATCATAATTACAACTAATAATGTATAATACTAATACTACTAATAATACTAATACTAATGTTATTAATATTAATATTAATATTAATATTCAAGTTATCATACTGCAGGTAAAGTACTGCCTTGGAAATTTCAGAGTATTTTACAGGGCTAGGAATGTGCACAAACATCAATAACAAAGCAGGAAAATATAAAAAATCTTCAGAGAATGAAAATCCCTGAAAGTATCTCTGTTAGTGACTAAAAAATGAACTTGAGCTTTAAAGCTCTAACTTTCCACTGCAGGTAATAAATGGAGGTGTGATAAATGTGGGCTTTGGTGCAATTTCTTTTTTCCTTTATAGATGTGAATGTTGTTTATGAAATGTATTGCAATATAATGCAATTATGTTACTTCAGGCTATCTACAAGTCATTGTTTACAGACTTGGTTGCAACTTGGTTATAAAACACTTTTAAAATAAATTATAGGGTGTTATGATGCAAACCAGAATCTTAGGCAGTGTCTGCATTTAAATTAATTTGGAATCACCTCTTTAGGCTAATATTTAAATAAAAGTAATTTATTCCTACAGTGATCCTCTATTGTGTTTCACTGAAAACAGATCTGTACCAAACAACATCAAATGAAATTAAGGTCTTTTAGGCCTGTGACCATCTTAATATATGAAAGTTCGACTTTTATTATGTTTGATAAAGTAAAAAATTAAATGATTTCTAATTCTGCAGCAAACACTTGTACAACTTTTTTTAGTCCTGTTTACATAAATTAAATATGCATAAGGCTCTGCTATTTGGTTCTTAGATGGCAACTGCTCTCTTTTGGTTCAACTTGATTTCCTTGTTCTTGTAGCCATATCATGAACCCCCCAGTGCTCATGTTTCCCAGGCTGAACCAAACGACATACAATGACATTAATATTTTTTACTTTGAATAGACAAAAAAATGTATTTCTCAAATTAAGGGATCACTTTCAGTCCTGGGGGAGCTTCTTTTTGAAACTTATATGAGAAGGAGAAAAAAATGTTAATTGAATCTTCTCATTTACACCTTCCATCTGTTTTTGTTCCAGCTGCATCTGCTTAGATACTTGAGAAGTAGGTCAAACTAACACTTAATGGGTCTCAAATGATTATTGTAGTAATATAATAAAATTGCTGCAAGTAGAAAGTGGAAATGGGGTCTACATTTTTATATTAAATGAAGAAAGTTTAAAGTAATTTTCTTGGCTTTAAAGCTTATCAAAATAAGTTGGGGGAAAATGCATAATTCTCTTCCATAGGGAATTTAGTCTTTTTTTTTCTTTTTCCTTGCAGAAATTTGGCGTTTGTTTTGAAATAGTGATTCTTATCGAGAAATTGCTATTTTGCCTATTTTTTTCATCAAGTCCGATGTTTTTTTTTCCCTTCTGACTTTTCTGTCTAGTGTTCTGTCTTGTCTTTGTCTTTTCTAATTCTGTGTGTTAAAATATTTTGAGTTTTTTTATGCACTCTTGTAGTCTGTATGGTGTGGCTGAAGATTTTTTTTATGGTATTTAACTTCTTTGGAAAACTAACCCCTTCATTTCCCAGATTTAATGCTGCAATGGCAGTAGCCAATGAAGTAAGTGAAGCATATTGTTTAGACATGTAAAGGTATTTCTTTCCTTCTAAATATTTCTCCCTTTAAAAAATATTGTTATTTTATGAAGGTAAGTTTTCAGGTTTGTATCACCTGCTTGACATTGCTAGAAAAAGAATACAGTTTCCTATGGAAGAAAGGTTTACTTTTTTTACTGGTAAGGTATACATTTTTTAATTTCATTCATCTAAGAGTCAGTTTTGTTATTTCTTTACCAGATTTTGAGAGACAGACAGCAGCCAAAATTAATTCATTCCACCTTGGGACTACATTCACAGAATCAACTATTTATGTGTGTATATATATATATATATATATATATGCATAACTATAGTTAATATACTAGCTAATTCATTCTAAGCATATTAACACTTTTCTATTCTGTATTTGTCCAATATGAAAAGAATATTTGTGAATATACTGAAGGGCTGCTACCTATTTCTTACTCACAATGATCTGTGCTAATTAAATGTTTGCAACTCAGTGGAAGGAATTTTGCTCCACAAAACAGCAGGCTGCTCTTACAGAGTGTCCTGTGTGAGTAAGAGGAGGAGAAATTGTGGCAGATAAAGAAGCCAACAAAGGCTTTGGTGAGGTAAATACTACCACGTGCACACAGAGTAAAAAAATAATGATGGCTGCTCTGAGCACATTTATCAAACTAGCCACATAGGTGGGCAAAGATGGAAGTGTGTGCGTCCTAACAGACTGGTAAAGGAATATCCTTCACCTGTCTGGGCTCAGAGGTATATAAATAGAAGGAGACTACAAAGCATCCATACATGGAATTAAGCTAAAAGAAAATTAGTAAAAATAGTCCCTTTAACAGATTTTCTGTGAAAAGTTTGTAATATGAAAAAAAAGTGGTGGTGAAATCTTAAAGATCAAGGCTGGTGTGAAGATTACACAGTAGGCTGATGATGCAGAGTTGACAGAATGGCAAATGAGGATGTTTTTCTTGCCCTGAAATTGAAGCTGAATGGTTTTGAAGTCAGAGGGTCTGCCTTGAGATTAAGCAAGAGCAATGTTGTCAAATTATTAAAAATATCAAATGAGATGAGTGCTGATTGCCCTTGGAATTGAAGTAGAATCTAAGGTTAGTAGAGTACATATGTAAGATGAGTATGGAGGATTAGCTCACGAGAAGACCTAAGTGCCAAGGAATTAATGTGTAAAAATTCTGTTCCTTTTTCTCCTATATTTTTTCTTAAAACCAAGTTCTCTAGCTTCATCTGGCAGTAATAATCATGCTCTATGTTTATTCCTGTTCTGAGAACGTGTCCTTTACTGAACTGTACCTAAGCACTCCTAACTATTCTCATTTACAGACACATTTCTAAACAAATGCATGTCTAAATTTCTTTAGGTTAGTATAAAATTTAGTTCATAGCATATAATTGGTTAGAATGTAAAACACATACTGTAAATCCATAGAAAAGAATTTGAGGCTGATTAAATATAAAAGGCTGGGATGATGAATGGAAGTACAATCAAATCATGCTTTACAGAGCTGGGAGGAAAAGGTTTTGAAAAGATTTGGTGTTTTGCTTCAGAGAAATTTTGAAATCATAAAACAATGCAAACCCCCAAACTTAAATAAGGAGACACTCTGGTCACAGCTCAAATTATGCATGTTTTAAATATTGCTTACATAATTTATAACATAATTCCTTCAGAATATAAAACCTCTGCGGAAGTGAAACTGTGACATTCTTTGAATGCTTCTGTTTTCTGACACTGAGCAGACTACCTCCCTGCATAGAGAGTGAGTCAGAAGTGGAAGCCAGACAGAAAGTACATGAGGTCACACTAAAAGAAGGGTATATGGGAAAGCAAGGAAAAGAAACTAACAAAAAAAGTCCAAAAAATCGCCACAAACAAAAAAACCCCAACACCCACAACAGAAGTAGAACAAGAAGCCAGTGTTTATTCTTTCTGGTTATTAACAATTTCCTTCTTCGCCATGTCTCCATTTTGTTTAGATTCCCATGAGGAGGAATACTGTAAAGGGCCTGTCTTTCTTCATATATGATACTTTGGTCCTGTTTATTGAACCATATTCTTTGTCTGACTGACAGAGAGTTAGCAAAAGACTCACAAGGTTTAGAAGCTGCACTCCTGATATTATTTGTGTTAAGAACACTCTTGGAAGCCTCCACTCTTCTCACCCAGTACATCAGTGCTAAATGCAGAGAAGCACCTCTTACATCAACTGCCCCTTATAGTTTTTGTCCTTTGGACCCACTTTTATCAAAATGTGCCACATAAAAGAGGAAAACTAGAGGGTTAAATTAAGTCCTAGTGCAATTCTCAGGTTTAGAGAATCATGCCCATAATTAATTTGAGGTCTCTTTTACATATCAAGTATTCATCAATATGTACACTGAGTAGAAATTGCAAAGATAATCTTTTGGACTCTAAAAAACATGCTACCAATGATACAATACTAATATCTAGCAGAAGCCTTGAAATAATTTTCAAATGTTATAATTTGTTCACACACCTGCTTCCAAGTGGTCTTTAATATTCAAAAAAGCTGAATGTATATTTTAAGTATCTGTTGTTCATGATGACAATAACCAGAGCAACCAACGTTTTGAGCTGACACAGTGCTGTTCTTCCAGCCTAGCTGGCCACTTGCTTGGTCCCCCACCAAAGTGATCAGGTAGAGAATTGGAAGGGTAAAAGCTATGAAAATAATGTGTTGAGATAAAGCTTCATGGGGAAAGCAAAAGCTGGACAGACAAACAAAGCATTGCTTTGCGCATTCCAAATCAAGGAATTATCACTTCCCATGGGCAGGTAGGGTTCAGCCCTCTCCAGGGAGCAGGGACCCATCACACTAAAAATTAGTTGGGAAGATAAACTTCAATACTACAAATGTTCCCTCCTTCTTCTCTCCTGTTTGTACACTGAGCATGATGTCATATGGTCTGGAATATCCCTTTGGTCAATGAGGGTCCCCTGTCCTGACTGTGTTTCCTCCCAGAAAAGGCCTTGCCTCTGTGAAAGTCCTGCTAAGCCACAACAAAAACATCTCTATATTATCAACCCTGTGCTCAGCCTCATACCAGCCCCTGTGAAAGGAATTACCCCAGCAGAAACAAGGACACATAGGTAGCTTCCTACTAAGAATCAGTCTTTCACACCTTCAAAGCAAATAAAGAGTGTGATGATTATCATGATTTTTCATCATGGGCAGAAATTGTTCATAATGGCTTTTAGAATCATGATATATCCAGCAGAGTTTTGGCATCTAGTTGAAAGAAAAGGAAACCAGCTGTTCTAGAACTGACATTGCACAATCAGTACAGATCATATTTATATTTTTTTATTTAGTTATACACGTTTATTGAGAAATATGGCTGATTTCCTTCTCACACTTCCATGCACATGTACTAGAACAACATGGAAAAGATATTTGTATGACAATATTTAATATCTGTAAGGAATCAAGTTGGTCTTTACTTCCCTGTTTCTCCTTTTTTTTTATTGGTTGGATTTAGTACGTTTAGGAATATGATCTTTCATTTTGATGGTTATAGCACATCAAGAAATTTTAATTAGTACCAGAATTTCAACACAGATTTTATGTAAAAACTAAGATATGTATACATCTGAAAAATCATGAAAGGCTTTAACATTCATTTTTTCTTTTAGCTGCAAAAAGTATAAACTTGCAGAAAAACTTTTCTGTTTCACTTGTGTCTCACCCAGAGTGACTAAGGGGGAGTAGTCACTCTCCTTTACTGCACAAATTGGGAATGAAACTTCTGAGAATGTTCTGGGAGAACTCTGAGTTTCCTCCTTCCTTGGCACCTTGTGTTGTTCCCACTTCAGCCTTTCTGTTTGTTTGTTAGTTAGTTAGTTAGTTAGTTTGTTTGTTTTTATGCCCCCACTCCAATATCTCTCCCTCTCTCTCCTAATAGTTGTATTTATACAAACCCATTAGTGGGAATTTTCTAAAGGCATGTACTAACTTTGGCCTGCCGCTTTCCAACCTCCTCTCTCCTTGGGATATTATATTCCTACTGCTTTTGTTAATCACCTTATTATACCACTTCACTGTACTAGGCATTTGAAAAGCATTAAAATAAAAATGCCAAAGGTGCTGCCACTCATGTCATTTGTTTGTGCCCATCTGCTTTATTTTTCTGGGTTTCTCAAATGGTCTCATGCAAGGTCTGCAGAGGCATCTGTTGGGAGGGCAGAAGAAAATAGGAGTACTGTGAATCTTCTGAAGGTGCAAGTGCTGTTCAGAAATACTGAGGTGAAAAAAGGTTCTAAAACAAACCCAGAAATTTCTTGCTCCTTACGATACACAGCTCAAATTAATAAATTTTTCACTTGCTTCCTGAATGTTTGGGTTTTTTTTCCTGGAACTTCTTTTCTGTTACTTTTTTGACAGGAGTTTAAAGACAGGGCATTCTTGAATAATTTATCACTTCAGTTTCATTATCATTCTTTGAGTTTTCATTCATTTATAACATATGGCTGTAATTTTAACTTCAAATAGATCTGATAAAAATGTGAGAAAGAATGAAGCATTTGCAGAGAGATGGTCTTGAAACAGGTCCCAAATAAATACATTCTGAAAACACGATTTGGATCCTGTTCCAAATATCATATTTGGTAGCTCACTTCAGTATGTCATCCTGCACATCTGGCTGATCCCCCTCCAATGACAGGAAAAAGCTGCCAACAGGATGAGAACATATTTCTGTAATCTGCAGGTCAGGTCAGGCCACACCACAGAAAAATTGCTGTGAAGTTTGCTGTTCAATGTAGGCACTAGTCAGCCAAACATTTATACACATACTGAACATTATAGGGATCCTTAAGCTTGTTCAATGAAGTTCTTGCAGGCTGACAATTAGCACATGCTTGTCTTTGATGAAGCAACACTGCAGCTGGGCTGTAGTCCTACTCTTTCATTGCTAGGATTTTTAGGAGAGAAGCAGCTAAAAACACCCCAAAGAACTTTAACTGACCTGAATCACACTCTGACTGAAATAATGGAATCATAGTGCTCCCTGACCTGAAAGGGATCCACAAGGATCTTCAAAGTCCTGGCCTGGCACAGAAACATACCATGTGCCTGAGAGAATCACCCAAATGCTTTTTTGAAATCAGACATGGTTGATCACATATCTGCTTCTCTGGGGAGCCTGTTCCAGTCCCTAGCCACCCTCTGTGTGAACAACCTTTTCTTAAGATCCAACCTAAAACTTTCCTGACACAGCTTCAGGCCATTCTTTTGTGTCCTGTCACTGGTCACCAGAGAGAAGAGATCAGTGACTGCCCCTCCACTTTCCCCCACAAGGAAACTTTAGGCTGTGATGGATTTTCCCTCAGTTTCCTCCTCCCCAGGGTGAACAGACCAAGTGACCTCAGGCACTCCTGCCTGCCAGGGCACTGCTGACTCGTATTCTGTTGTCATTGTCCAGAGCTCACAGGTCACTTTCTGTGGAGCTGCTCTCCAGCCTCTTGTTCAAAAGTCTGTATGAACATTTCCCATATAGGAGTGTATGGACATGCTTGAAGAGTAATTAAAATGGCAAAAGACTTAGAGAAAATAAGATCATATTATTAACAGCGGTGAGAGTCACTTCCAAAAGTAGTTGGTGAGATGACAGAAATAATTGTCCATATTTTATGATCTAACTATGTGGATAAGTGGAAGGAATTTTAAAGTCTCTGCTAGTTCTAAGCAGTTTTCATGCTATACTCTGCTATTGATAAGGTGTTTGAACCATGTGTGTGTGCATTACTATTGTTAATTTTAAAACATAAAAATAATTAGTCATGTTAGTTTTCCTCAAGTTCATTTTAATTTGTCTGGCATTTTTTTAAACATCTTGTGTCTTTTGAATGTCAAATGCCTGCACCTGGTAAACCAAATGTAGTGATGTGCTGTATTGTTACTGCTTTCCAAAATCAAATGAACTTTGTTTTGAAACCTCTCTGCCACACAATCCTTTCATTTATCTTGGAATAAAATCATATTATTTTATTTCTGTCATATATTCTTACTAATGCTATTATACCCTGACTGCATGCTCGCAAGCCAAGCAGAGATTACATTAGGACCCCAAGCCATTACTGTATGCACTCCCCCAGCACAGAGTCCTGCTCAGTGAGCTTGCCATTTTGTGGGACCAAGCTTCTGCTGACAAAGACCTAATGCCCTTAACACTGCAGAAGTCTTTCCTTCCCTTTGGCTGTGGGGGAGGCTTCCCATGCCCCAAGAAGGAGATCTATTAGGTGTGGGCAGAAAATTTTGCCTATTGCGTTCTTGTTTTGGCATGATGTGCTAACCGTCTGGCTGTCTGCCTGGGATTTAGCATTATTTGAAGAAAAATTGAGAATTATTTGAGGAAAAAGGTTTTGCTGCAGGTTGCCCAGTTTCACAGTTCTAAAGAAGCTCCTCAGACACCTTCCCTACTAACACAGATAGCAGGAATAGAGCAAAATTCATTAAGACACAAAGCAAAACAGGTCTGGAATGCTACCAAGGTTCTCTGAAGGCTATTCTTGTATCTAAATATCACAAGTCAAACAGGTGAGGCAGAAGGCTGCTTGTCTGAGCAGGAATCTTCTCTTGGAAATAAGGCAAAAAGGGAAAATGTCCAGTGGAAATAAGACTGGGTGACATGGGAAGAACACAGAAATGCTGCTTGTCACTGTAGGGAGAAAATTTGTGCAGTCAAGGCTAAAGCTGGCCCAAAATGTGAGGGACAATAAGAAGACTTTTCTGAAATATATTAATGGCAGAAGGCAGTGTAAAAATCACAGCAACCCATTAGAGTATGAGGATGGCCACCTCACACCTCAGTAACAGGGGCATGGAAAGGCAGAGGTGTTTAACACATTCTTTGCCTTCATCTTCAGCGTGGATGATGGAACAAGGGGCTCTCAGTGCCCTGTGCTGGCCACCCACGACTGTGCAAAAACAATCAACTCCCATCAACCCTGAAACAGAGCAGTATTAGCTGCTGCAGCTGAACCCCTACAAATCTGTGGGCCTGATGGGATTCATCTGAGAATCCTCAAAGAACTGGCAGGTGTCATTGCAAAACCTCTCTCAATGATTTTTCAGTGGTCTTGGGAATCTGTAAAGAGCCCAAATGACTGAAACTCATGAACATTTTCCTGATTTTCAAGAAGGGCAAAAAAAGAGGATCATAGAAACTACAGGCCTGTCAGTCTCCTTTCAGTGCCTGGTAAACATGGAGAAGCTTATTGTGGGTGGGGATTGAAAAATATACGAAAGACAAAGCAGTTCTTGGTCACAACCAGCACAGCTTCATGAGAGGAGAAGTCCTGCTTATCAAATCTTACTTGCTTTTACCATAAGGTAATCCACCTACTTGATTAAGAGAAGACAGCTGATGTGGTATTTTTGGATTTCAGTAAGCCTTTTGTTGCTGTCTGTCTCTATATTCTTCTTTCTATCCTGCCAGCACACAACTGAATAAACACATCCTGCAGTGGGTGAGAACTGGCTCACAGGTCAGGCACAAAAGGTTACAGTGAATGGGGTGACATCAGACTGGAGATGTGTGACCTGTCACAAGTGGGGGTCTGCAGGGCTCCATCCTCTGCCCTGTGCACTTTGATTCTGCACCTGGGATGGGGCAGCCCTGGATGTGCAGACAGACTGGGGAATGAGAGGCTGCAGAGCAGTGCCATGGAAAGGGCCCTGGGGCTCTGGTCCATGGCAAGCTGAACATGAGCCAGCAGTGCCCTGGCAGCCAGGAGGGCCAAGCATGTCCTGGGGGCATCAGGGACAGCAGCACCAGCCAGGCAAGGGAGGGGATTGTCCTGCTCTGCTCTGCCCTGGGCAGCCTCACCCCCAGTGCTGGGGGCAGCTTGGGTGCCACAGTATAATAAAGTTATTAAACTATCAGAGAGCATCCAAAGGAGGAGAGACAAAGGCCCTCAAAGGGCCTTGAGGGGAAGCCTTATGAGAGCAGCTGAGGTCACTTGCTCTGCTCAGCAGGGTGGAGACTGAGGCAAGACCTCACTGCAGTTACACCTTCCTTGGTGAAGGAAGAGGAGGGGCAGGCACTGATCTCTCTTCTCTGTGTGACCAGGGACAGGACCTGAGGGTGTGGCCAAAAATTGTGACAGGGTGGGATTAGGTTGGGAATTTGAAAAAAATTCCTCACCCGGAGATTGGGCACTAGAATGAGCTCCTCAGGGAGCCTGACAGAATTCAAGAGTTTGGACAATATTCTTGGGCACATGGTGTGATTCTTGGGGATGGTCCTGTGCAGGGCCAGGAGCTGGACTCAATGATCCCTGTGGTCTCTTCCAACTCAGCACATTCTGTTGTTCTGTGATCTTTTTGCATTGAACAAAGACTCAGTCTTGAAGTACATAGAGGTGGCAGCAGTAAGTTCTATAACTGGGTGCTGGATCCAGGGGTACAGCAATATTCCTGGAGTCAGGGAAACTGAACAGAAAGCAGAACTAGAGCTCTGGCTGGCAGCTCTAGCGAGGGAGGCTGATGTACCTTGGGCTTGCCAGGAGCAACTGCCCCTGGGCAGAGTTGAGACCAGGGGCAGCAAACAGGAATCAAGAGGATGAAGTGGTTTGTGCAGGAGGGAATGCCAGAAGGTCCCTGCACACTGTCTGTGGTGCCACAAATGAGGGAGGTGCTCTAGGTGCCTATAAGGATGGTGAACACTCACCTCAGAGCTAAACCCAGTGTTTCTACAGAGAAAGCTGCTGAGAGATATTATGCTTACACTCAGATGGAGTAGATAAGGAAGGAGACAGTAGAGCCAGTAGGTTGCAATAAGTGCACAGACCCTTAGAGGAAAGGCAAATACCTGCAAAAAATGTGTACATATCTGTTGCATCAGTCATCTGAACTGAAAGAAGCAGTTCAAAGGCTGTGTGCTATTAGGGGGTCTAGGACTGGGATAGACCAGTGGTTTTAGAACCATGTTCCTATAAGGGACACCACTGGAAATACAATTTATGACCCACACAAACAGGGTTTTCCACCCTTTGATTTTTTACAATCAAGACCAGATATGAAGCTTTAACCCATGAGCAAGGTCTGCAAGGAGAAACTGTACCAGAAGTACACAGATGGAACACACCAAATGGAACAAGAGTACATAGTGGGTGACTGTGTTACAGGATACAGAGATGTGCATCTGCTGGTTTGACAGGGAGTCACAAGAGGGACACTGCCTTCCAGGAGAAAAGGTCCAAAAATTTTTGTCTGCAAATCAATAGGCCCTGAAACTATCCACTGAAGGGTGTTAAGAGAACTGTCTTTATTGCAAGGCCCCTCTCCATAATCTTAGCGTATTCAAGGAGATTGAGGGGTATCTCAGAAAAATTGAAAGCTAATGTCACCCCTAACAACAAGAAGAGCTTAGAAGAGGATCCAGGAAATTACAGGCTCATGTCTTACTTCAATTCCTGGGAAAGTTATAGAATGAGTCTTCCTGGTGTCTGTCACAAGTCAGATGAAGCATGTGACTGAGGAAAGCCAGCATGGAATCACCAAGAGCAAATTGTGAATGACAAACCTGATTGCCTTCTATGGCAAAAATAACCTGATAAGCTGATATGGGACGAGCAGTGAACATGGTCTACCTGGATTTCTCCAAGGGTTCTAATACGCTCTGTCAGAGCCTTCTCCCAGAAAAACTGGTGTGTTACAGTCTAGTGAAGTGGTCCATGCAGTGGAGGGGAAACTGGCTGTCAGGCAACACTGAGGGTGGTGTGCCTCGCTTGGCAACCTGTCATAACAGGGTCCCCAGGGATCAGCTTTGGGCCCAGCACTGTTTGATTTATCTGTGGTGGGATCCTGATAAACCCTGATAAAAGTTTGCTGATGATACCAAACTGAGCGGGAAAGTGGACACTTTGGGAAGGAAATTCACCTTTTCACATGGAGTTGCATAAAAAAGAGCATAATGGGCACCAGCCACTCCTGGGGAGATTCCAATTGGACACAAGAGGAAAATTTTTCACAATGATAACAATCAGCTGTTGCAACAATCTCCCTAGGTAAGTGGAGGGTTCCTCAGTGTTGAACACTTTAAAGATTCATGTGAACAGGGTGCTGAGCCATCTTGTCTAGACTGTGCTTTTGCCAAGATAGATTGCACCACATCATCTTTGAGTTCCCCTTCCAAACTAGTACTCGCAAGAGGAATAGTCAGGTTTTTCAATTTCTGCTTATGCCTTTAGAAATATACATTCAATTATTAGAACTATATTTATATCTAAATGTATTTATAGATTTATATTTTTTTAAGGAGAAAATACATATTGTCTGAAAATCCTAGTTGAATATTTCCTTTTGCTTGTTTTACTCTCCAAAATTTTCACAAGATGAACTGGGAAAAATCAGGTTAAAATATTGAATATAACTCGAAAATACAGCTTTTTTTCCTGCTCATATTTGTGATTAGACAACTAATAATTTCCCCCTTTTATTTTGTTCAAAATGTACTGTTTATTAAAAAACCAATACATTTTGAACAAAATAAAAGAGATGTTCAGAAAGCATGAAAACCTGTACTTGATCTCTTGCTTCTCCTTGATATATTTAACTTACTATATAGATTTAGAATTTTTTCTCTTTAGAAACTTTCCTTGAGTTTTTAACTTCCTGCTAGGCAACTGCTGGCTACTGAAGTGCTGAGCACAGCACTTACTGCAAACCAATAAAAAGTCAAAGACTTGATGTCAGGCTCTCTTAGACTTATTTAATCACTATGAGTGGAAAGAAGACAGATTTTGATTAAGACCAGCTAAACCGATCAATAAAGTCCTTGAACTTGCATAAGTCACTACTGGTTACTTTCAATAACAGTGATAGCCTGTACCTAGGAAGAAATATCCTTCTGTTAGGATCTTTACATTTGAGACATACATGTGGATGACCACTGGTTGCTCCTTTCAGAAAGTGCATTATATTTCTTAACAGTCCATTGCTGTTGTTCTTCAGCCAATTTCCTTTGCACTGATTCTCTGAGAAAACCGAACTGGAAAATGACACTCAGATTCTATATATAAACACAAAAGGGGACTAAATATATAGTGAGCAACATGACAACCTTGAAATGTGCAATTTTCACTAATTCTATTCTTGATATACTAGTCCAAGTTCTAACAGGGGAGAAGGTCAGGGTAGAGGTGCAGTACTTCAGGATCCTCTAGATCCGTTGGATATGAGACTTAAACAAACAAGAAATTACTTTCATTGATTAAATGTAGATTGAATTAGTGGGAAAAAATGACAGGCCCTGCTAAGGTTGTGTCCCCTAGTCATTGTTTAACTCAGCGTGACAGATTCAATCTGCTCAGCCCAAAGGAAGGCCAAAGATGTCACTCACAGACTCTGCACAATGCCACAGCCATAGAAGAGCAAAATCGAAAAGTTGCACTTTATCAACTCACAGCCTGGAGCCACTGTTCTCATTCGGGTTGTGTTAGCAGAACAATGAGCTACAGCAGGCGCAAGGCTGCTCCACATAATAATTATAGGTATCCCACAGGCAAAGCTCTTGTTGCTTTTAAGACTTGACAGAATGTGTCTTGTAGGCATGACCTAGCAGATGGGGGACTTTTTTCTTTCATCTTTTCCTAAAAGCCACCTAGGAGAAATATATAAAGAATCCTGATAAGGGATATATTTTCTCCTAAACAGGTAGGCTGATTACTATAAGCTACTCTTCTTTTTCATTCACGCTTAAAATAATTGGAGATTACCTTAGTGGAGGGAAGTCAAGTATAGCAACAGAAACAGGGATAGACCTTTTGCTCTATCCTGCTAATTTGTGTCACCTACTGCACTGCCTTATGTATTGATGGTAGAAAAAATGAAGCAGAAAATTAAGTCTGAAAGGCATTTTTGTCCTGCTGTCACTTTGTACAACATTTAGTTCAGTTGACATGACACTGTGCCTTTTGTTACATAAAACTGTCACATTGTCCCCTTCTGGTTAGCCACAGTTGCCGACCAAATCAATAATATCTGTCAAAACTGTCAAATAGTGAAAACAGCTAAAAATATCTGTTATAATAGATAATATTTTTATTATCATTAAAAGATCAAAAAAAGTTGTCAGCAACAAAATGAGCAAAAATATAAGATAACCTTAACAATTAGTACAAACTGAAGAAGGATTTTCTCAGATATATTGTCATGTATGAACATTTTAACTATTTCATACTAATTTTTTATATTTTAATATGCTATTCATCTTTAAATACAGTTTGTGACTGCTGAAGGACACTTGAAACATGTTAGAGTTGTTAGGTACTCTTTGTTCTACTTCAATTTTTACAGATAAAACATAAACTACCAGCAGCCTGAAAAAGTACAGAAGGAATCCAATGGAAATGCAAAGAGACTGATTGTCTTTTTCAATCTTCCACTCTTGCTTGGACCATGGTATGATACAGAAATTTCAGGACAAAAAACTCTGACATTTGCAAACCATTTGCAAATCACATCTTATAATTGTGTTTTCTTTTTACCTTTCATCATTTCAGATTGAAATTCTCCAGATGCTTTTTTGTTTGTAGTTTAAACCCAGAAACTCTGGTAAACATGTAGTTTAGCTAGAATGTGGAAGAGAAGATTTCTGCCCCAAAAAGACATTGCCGTGCTGGCATGTGAGATTGAGCTTCCTGGCTGGATACCGCTGGAATACATAGCCAAATTTGCCTACTGCTCCTCAAAACAGACACAATAAATAAGAAATATTACTGCCATCCATACATCTTTCAGAACATTGGCCTTTTGTTTAGCATATATTTTTACGAGTGTCACTTGGACTTCAGATTTAAAAACTGGGTACTGTGAATACTTCACATTCTCCCTGGAAGACCCAGCAGGAAATGCAGGACTGGTGTGGTCCTGTTTTGTAGTGAGAAACACATGGATTCGAAAGCATATTGTAATTTTTTAACCTGGATAAAGACACTCCTGAATTTTATGCCTTCAGTGTCTTCACATATGTAATGTCAGCCCCAACCTTCTAATTATCTTTATCTAGACATTTTCTATATGTACTTTGACCACATACACGGGGAAAAGGAAATGAAAGATTAGGGGAAAATAAAAGCATCCAACAGATCCAAGAACTCTTTAAAGCAAATTGAAATCAGTTTAGAGGTTGTCCTGTGTCAATAGCTGCCAGTAACATGGGAATTCCATTTCTCTTTTTTCAGCTCAGAAAACTTTTCTCTGTATTTTTAATCACAGAATCAGAGAACAGATTGGGTTGGACAGGACTTTTAATTGTCATCAAGTTCCAACCCCCTCTGCAATGCACAGGGACATTCAACTAGATCATATTGTTATAAGTCCTGTCCAACCTGACTTTGAACATTTCCTGGAATGGGACCTCTATTACCTCTCAGTCAACCTGGTACAGTGTTTCATCACTCTCATTGTAAAATATTTCAGAATTAATTTCTGTTTCAGTGTTGTAAATATGGAGGTTTTAATTGCGTATACCCAAACTTTAGATATATGCAAATACCTTTTTTTTTAATAGCTGTAAAATTATAATAATAGGATTTTTAAAAATATTTTTACTTAATAGTTTTGAGGGTGTTTAGCCCATCATTTAGATGTAATTCTGGTTTCACTAAATTCATTGAATTAATTCAAAAGCTGTGAGATTCCTTAATATCAAATAAATTAATTGGAATAATTCTCAGTCTGGGAATGTCATAGGTTATATTTGTAAATTCATAAGGTAGAATAAAGTATTGAAGTCTTTGTATTGCCTGTGTTCTGTTTAAGATCTTCATTGGTGGTAAATCACCTTTACATCTCACAAAATTAATTAATTAAACCGTTCAAATTACAGATTTGGTTCATACATTTTCAAGGTTTAAGTCATCACAAAGACGGAAATTTAATTATTGTGAACTGATTTTTACTATTTCCCAGTGCAAAAGGACAAGAAAATCCTATGGCAAGAAAACCCCAACTTACAAGATTTCATTTTATCTGATTATATTGATCTAGGATTATATTTTTTAGTGTTCTGTCATATTTTCAATGTAGCTGCAAAAAGTAACATAATATTTTAACACGTATCTTGGAGAATTAAAATTTCAAAAGATTAGTCTGCTACTGACACAAATAAAGTATGTTCAGAAAAATTGAGCTAATTCTCTTCTAGACAATCTGTAACATTCTCTATTAGTAGTTTGGAATACTAAACAAGAAAGTGACTCAATTTTTTACCTCAATTTTTTTTTTATCTCATGAAAAGAACTTGCAATGTTGCCAAATCAGCTTTCCACAGTGTCCAAAAAAAGCAAACTTCTGTATTCTCATACAATATAGTTTTTTCGACCATGTTCTGTAGACTGATCTTGATGAAAATAGGCAGAAATTTTGGTCAGCAAATTTCCCAGAGTAGTCACACATTTTTTGGAGGTCCATGATCTACAGTTCCTGTGAAGGTCTCTGACATTCTTTTGTGTCGTTCTGTCCTGTTTATTTTTCTTTTGGCATAAATTCAAATGTGAGGTCTCACACCACTTCCAGAAAGAAAAATTCTCTTGGGGAATCTCCACAGAATTTTTATCTAGTGGAGTTAAGTAGTTATTCTACCTTTTTTTTTTTTTAAACTATGAGATGAACAGATTGAGTTCCCTTTTACTTTCTGAAAGGATAACAAACTGGAACAACCCTTTGTTTATAAGTTGAATTTTGGCCAAGAAGAAATGAGTAAGTCTTCAATTCTGATTAGTACTTGTGATAATTCCTCTTGTGAGTTGAGAGCCATCTTTCAGTCCTACTTATTGAGGAGCACATTAAAATTGTCAATAAAATAAGGTACTTTGACTCCTTGGCCACTTATGCTGCCTTTTAAAGGCCTCATGAGTCACCCAGGAAGCTTCCGTATAGAAAACACACATTCACATTGATTAGATACTTTCTTATTGCCTTTAGAAGGAAATCTAAATAGGTTACAAGATCTATAGCTCTTGCACAAGGTGCCAATGAAGAGCTGGATTGTCCCTAGGACTGACACAGCTGTGCTCAGCAGTGGGAGGGAATGATGTCCCACTTGCCCACGTCTTCAGAGCGTTGTGGCTCTGGACGCCTGTGGTAAATTAATCAAAGTGCTAATGAACAATATTCTTCCCATCATCAGCTGGATGGGGAACGCATGAATGGCTTTACATAACAAGCAGGGTCTACAAGTGAAATTCAAGCAGTAATCTCGAGTCTCTGGAAGGGTTAAAACAATCTAAACAATCTTCTCTTTCCTGAATATCTGGCAGATCTGGAGGGGGATTGGGAATGAAAAGAAGAACAAAAAACCAAACCCAAAGTCAAATAAAAAACCAAACAACTCCCTCTACTGCCCCCCCCGCCCCCCCCGGAAAAAAAGGAGCTTTAAAGATTAAATTGGCTTTTTTTTTATATTTCTCGTTTAAAATATGGCAGTCTTTATCTCTTCTTGTGTATTCAATAAACACGATAAATGGATGTGGGAGATTTATGGATATTTTTTGTTTTCTAGATAAACTAGAGCCTCTTATGTTTACATTTAGTTCCCCAATAAAACCTTAAGGTGGTATTTGGCTTTTGCTTTTTTTTGAGCCTTAAAGTCTGTATGTGTAAGTAATGATGGGAAGCATTAAAGACTACTGCAAAAGTCTTAGACAAGGCCTAAGATCCTTAAAGAAACCATTCTGTAATTATTTCATCCATTGTTTGAATATTTCATATAATTTATAATATGTTTAAAATTACTAAAAATTGTCCAACAGTGCAAATATTCCAACAAATAACCTGTTTCCTAGAAAGAGAGGACTGAAATTTTCTGTATTTGAACTTCCATTGAGAGTTTCAATTTGGGTCAAAGTAGGTGAAATTATATTAAAAAAAAAAAAAAAGTATAGTATTTCTTTAGCAAATTTTATTGAATTACCTTTATATTGAAAAGAAAGACATCTTCTTCACATAATTATATTTCTCATTTCCTACTTTATGACATCAGACACTCACTTGACACTTGATTCACTCATGTCAATCTCACTCAAAAAAGACTATAGTCTTGTTTATCAATCAAGATTCATTTGAGTAAACTTTTTTAAAAATCTGTTGTGCTCTGTCACCATTTGATATTGTTATGCCTTATAATGAAGCCTCAAAGATGGTAAATCTCTATCCCGATACAGGTGAGCAGTTAGTCATATATGAAGAAACTTGGCAAAGCAGATATAAGTTTAACTGAGTAAATTAGTGTATTAAGAACTAAGCTAAATGACATTAAATGGATAAACAGAAATACAATAAACAGCAATAAAAATCACTGAAAGGAAACAGTGGGGGATCTAGGATGTTAAAGGGGCAAGCAAAGAACTCGGATGCCAAGAATATTAAATATTTTTCTTGGTTAAAAATGTGGTGTCCTTGCTGTTTATGAGTATTTGTGGCAGAGATGAAAAGAGTATTTTTTAAAAATGCTTGTTTTTTTCTGCAGCTGCAGTAATCTTCCTGACCTCTGTAATGACAGAGCTCTGGAGCTGTCAGGCTCATTCCGAGCAAGGAGGCAGCTCAAAACATTGAGTCACAGCCTGTGTCAAACATTGAGCCTCAGCATAAAGCCTTTTATGAGTCAGTTCAGGCTCAATAATTACTCAGGCATTATTTGGCATATAATTATAAATAACAAACATATCCAAGAAAATTTCAATTTATTTACAGTGTTCACAATTTATAAACAGAATACAAAAGCAACACTTCTCATACACTTTTTTTCATTTTGAAATACTCAATATGCTCAATTTACAATCAGCACCAATATGGTCTATCTAAAACAAAACTCTTATTAGCTAATCCTCAGATACACTTTTCTCATATTTTTTTTTACTTCTTTGTAAGCATTGTTTATGCATAACATGGATAACATACATAACTTAACATTTTTTAAAGAACATTCTGTTATGTAGTAATTTGAGACTGGAACTGAGGAAGGAATGGTTGTTTTATTCCATGGGTTTGAATGAAGAAATTTACCATTTTTGTACACAAGGAAAATTATTCAGCTAAGGTGATGTTGAAATCACAGTGAGGATTTTTTTTTTTTTTTTGCCTAGACAAGGTGATTTTCCATTTCAGTCTTCTTTTCACAAACAGCTATATATATATGTTTAACATGCTTCATCAGTGATTAATCAGTGTACTGAATCTCTACAGAAAAGGACAAGAAACAAAATAATCTTGTAGTAATATTTTTTAAACACAGTTGTAAATTCTGGACCAAAATAGTGTGCCATGCTCAAAAGAATTTTACATTTTAAAACTAGTAATTTTTACAAGTATGTTTACTTATGATGAGCAAAAAATACCTTGACAAGTGGACCTATGGAAATCTCATGGAGTTTAAAGAGACCAAGAGCAATGTGCTGCACCTATGTCAGGGTAATCCTGACTGGGGGATTAATAGACTGAGAGCAGCTGTGCAAGAAGGACTTGTGGGTGCTGTGGGTGAGAGGCTGGACGTGCCCCAGCCATGGCACTCACAGCCCAGAGAGCCAAACGTGTCCTGGGCTGCATCCAGAGCCCGTGGGCAGCAGGGCAGGGAGGGGATTCTGCCCCTCTGCTCTGCTCTGCTGAGCCCCACCTGGAGCACTGCACCAGAGCTGGGGTTCCTGCACAGGAGGGACAGGGACCTGCTGGAGCCAGCCCAGAGGAGGCAACAAATGGATTAGAGGAATGAAACATCTCTCCTGTGAGGAAAGGCTGAGAGAATTTGGATTGTTCAGCCTGAAAAAGTGCTAATTGCAGCCTTCCTGCACCTGAAGGGATCGTGCAAGAATGACAGAGCAGGACTTGTTAACAAGAGCTTGCAGTGACAGGACAAACCTACTGAAAGAGGTTTAGATAGATATTAGGAAGAAATTCCTTACTGTGAGGGTGGTGAGGCACTGACACACGTTGCCCAGAGAAGCTGTGAATGCCCCTTCCCTGGAAATGTTCAAGGCCAGGCTGGATGGAGCTCTGAGCAACCTGGACTGATGGAAGATATCCCTGTCCATGGCAAGGGAATTGCAAGTAGATGGTCTATAAGGTCCCTTCCAATCCACACTCTTCTATGATTTTATGATTCCAGTTCTATCCTACGTATTTGTATGTGAAAATTGGTCACCCTCTAGAAATAATCTCCATGAGATTAGCAAATCTCCAGACCTTGATCTCTCATGGGCTCTACCAATCCCCTCCCAACATAAGGAAGCACATCTTTAGCAACTGGAAATTTACTGTATCATCATTTTATGCTTATTAACCCCATTTGTTGATAGTGTAAAAAAAAATACACATAGAGGAGGAACTATAAAAACCTGAAGACATTATGAATAGAATAGCCTTTTTCAGATTTAGAACTGATCCTTTCCATCAAAAGAGAAATATGTTGAACCTTTTAGTTACTTTCTCTCCAGTCATTAATACGGACTTCATAATTTGTATGTCTAGAGCAGTGAACAGATGGCACTTCAATCTAGTCTAAACTGGTTTAACTAATTTCTGCCAATCAGGAGGGCCCATTTCCTTCAGTTATGATAAGCAGTAATGATAAGAAGGTAACCTTCTAATTGACTGTGACATACAGACATCCTAATACTTTTATCTCTTTCTGCTCAGAGACTTTTCTCAAGACATATTTCTCCTAGGTTTTGTTCAACCCTGAAAGAAAAACAAGCACACTTAGTTATTTGTCTTATTAACTATTTACAGTGTAACTAAAATTACTCTTGGTTTTGTTTTCTGAAATAAAGATTTTTTGCTTTTACAATTACTTTTCCAATTTCAGCTGTGCACAAAGTCTGGGAGAGAAAGGGGTCTGTGAGTAAACAGTCGTCCACTGCCTAGTGGTTCTGGCATTCATGTAAACATGGAGGTCTCCTGGGGTAAACGTCTGTTCCCACTACCATTTATGGGTTTTGTGGGTGGTTGTTTTTCCTCAGTGACTATGTCACTTAAAATACACAAGAGAATCTGAGGGCAGAGATCAGAGGTAAGGTCTTCCTCTTCCCATAGCAAAACACTACAGTTTAAAGGGTAACACTCACTAGTTGACTTTCTGGCCTGCAAAATTCTGAATGTTTGTGTGCAGAATTATAAATAAAAGAAGACAGGTGGGGAACAACCTTCCAAACACAACTGCTGTCTGTTATTTGGTGCTCCAGATATGTTTATATCACAGAAAAACTGCTGAGCTCTTTGATCCTATCAAAAGTGTAGCATTGGAAGGAGAACCAGAACCTCAAAAATGGGTCATCAGTTGAACTTGGGCTTGCAGGATCAAGTGATGGCTAAGTGGAGGATTTTTCAAAACTGGATATTGGACAAAAGCAGTCAAGCCCGTTCTTACATCTTGCCCTTGCTGGGCATGAAACAGAATTGAATCAAGGAAAACATGCTTAATGTGAAAAATTTTGTTATTGACCATTTTCTCAGATGTAAAATGGCCAATGCCTTAGAAAGTCTGAGTTTTATACAAAGTTTTAAAGGCAAATTGGGCACACTCGCTATGAGTATGAAACTTTCATAATCCCAAATTTTTAATTAAGTCTGCAAGAAAGGAAATCTCAATTGTGCATAGTCCTTGCAAACATATATTTTACTTGTGTATGTTGCTAAATGAACTATTTTTGTCAGTTTTTAATTGCCTTTTACACTGTTCTGATTTGCTAATGAACCTCACTTCCTAGCCCTACCTTTTTTTTATTCATTTCCTAAAATTGCATCTGCAAACTTCTGTATATGCTTGGACACTCTTTCCTACTGTGCTACCTGCACTGTGCTATTTTATATATATATATATATATATAAAATCTCTCTATATTTTAATATAGATATATTAAAAAATTAAAGGCCATTTTGATCTAGAGCTTTAGTTAGCATAAATGGAACACTGCAGAGTGAAGTTCTAAGCCAGTTTTGTGCATTCTTCCTTTCGAGAATGGATATAGCAAGATGCGTCTTATCCATAAATGCATTCATGCAGTGAAGGATTTTATTACTTCCTCATGTAGAATTGAGCCATTATGAGTTTCCTGATCTTAAAAGATGCTCAATAACCAGAGCTCTCAAGGGATCCAACAGAAAATGCTCAGCATCTCTCAGAATCAGTCCATGCAATGTTAATTGTCATATTGGAATAACTTAATGGGATTGATTATAGGAATTGATTCTAGTTCTTTTCTTTATTTGCTTAACTATAACATTTTGCTATTTTGTCATCCTTTAAGGCTGTTTCTGTATAAAAATAACTCACCCTACTAAATATACTTTTCTTGGTTTAGGTTACTTGCTTCATTTTCCCAAATGCTCTACTCTGATTTTTGAGATGTTTCCTTGTTTATCATTAGTCACCCAATCTTGAAAACAGTCCTGTCTTGAGTTTCATTGTTCATTTCTTATGCAGCTTTAACTATGTTGATCTTAATGTTATTCTAGTCTTATTATCACCTTAGTAAAGAGTGTTTATAATGCATGCGACTACAAGAAAGAAAAATTACTAACGAATTTGACAAATTAAGTGGATATTGCTTATTTCCAATTTTATACTATGCTATAGTATTAGGAGAAAGTTAGTATTTTATAATACCTGCTACAAAGGATCACTTGCTCTCTCAGCTTTTAAAAACAGGCATGCATTTTTGGAAATCAGGTGTTTGGTATGCAGTTTAGGCATTCATTTGTAAGCATTTTATATGTGGGTGTATGTTTGTGTCTCTATGTACGAATACATATTTGTATATAGGGAGATAATGATTGACAGATAGACAGACAGACAGACAGACAGACAGACAGATAGATAGATACCTGCATTGCAAAGTGTTGCAAACACAGTTCACTGATATAGAGTACACATATTATATATATACTGCACGGCTTCCAAATAATATTTGTCATGTTCCAGATGCTTGAAATGACAGTCTTTGTGTATAATATGTCTCCAGCACAATTTAGACTACCATACGCTCATTTGCCCTCAAGTGGGCCTATTTAAAGTATAATTGACTGCCCTGGCAATTATTGTGAATAGCAGCTGTCTACTGGTAAAAAAAGAGGCATATATATAATGACAGAGAAAGGATCAAATACAAGCAATAGAAAAAGAACATAAAGAAATATCTATATAAGCTATTTTAAACCAGATTTTATAGTGGAAAGCCACAAGGCCTATTAGCCATTTCCAATTAAGGACTATCAAAAAATAAAAGAAAGTACTCAACTATTTATGAAAGGCAGCTGGGTCTACCCTAAATATAAAACTGGAAAATGTTTATTTGTTCGAAAATTGTTACAGCTACCCCACTTCATTTATTTTCATTAACTGTGTTAGGTTTTGATGAAACCTTTGTTGTATCATGTACCTTCTGTTTCAGACAAAAACACCTTGCTTTGTTTTTCTCCTAAATAGCTACATAATTAGATGGATTATTTCATGTGTCTGTGCGTGTGTTTGCTGAAGAGAACAAGCCAGATAAATTAGCACTTAGCAGAACACACAATAGCACATAATATGCCCTTGTGTTTCATATAAAGCTTTATTTGTCATTCACGGGTGGTTGGCAAAACTGACTTTGCTTTTGAAAATGACAGGTGGTACTCTGGTGCTTTCTGTATGAAAAAGAGAAACAACCTTCACCAAAACAGTGTCTCTCAATAGCTCCTGTGATTTAGTATTCAACCCTGGACTTGTGTTTCCTCTAAACTTTTGTTTCGTTTGCATCTCTTAGGTCTGACATCACCAAGCCAGTTTAATAGTTGAGATTCTATGCCACAAGTTACATTGAGTCCCAAAAAGACCTTCTTTCCTCGAGGCCTGATTATAAGACAGGTGAAGTTCAGTATATTTCAATAAGCTCCGCATTCCATGTCAGGAATCAATAGCCCTCCTCCTTTCTTTAGGGGTTATTAAATTGCAGCTGTAACATTAGACTTCTTTATCTAATTGATTGTCTTTTCACAGGGCTGAGAAAATCAATAGCAGTCAATGGGACTGCCCTGTTTTTCCTTAATAGATGTTTTCTCCTAATTGGCTGCCTGGGTGGCTTCAGTGAGCTCAGTATGTTTTAAGAAGTCCACAATATGTTGCAGTTCTTGTAAACTATTTTGCCATGTGCAACGGTTATTGATTTTATAATGAAATCTAGAAAATTCAATAGCAATCAGGAATATAGATCAGGATTCCTAGGTACGTTAAAGCAAAGGGCAAACTCAGTTTGCTACCACTTCAAGCTGTGATCCAATTAAATATGTCATTAAAGTATTATGGTAGCTAAATACTTTCTAAAAAGACAGTTGGTCATCTCTTCAAAATTTCACGTAGAATAAAAAGCATCAAAAGATTTTTACAGTTTTTCAACCATTATGTCCAGATTACAGGTAAATTTAAACAGCAGATAAAAGTAAGACTGTGGAATATTTTTCAAAACTGTGCTGGTCATTGAGTTTTTTCTATCTTCACCTCTTGAAATATTCAAATAAGATGCCCACTAAAAAATCAAGTTAGAAAGAGAAGGGATGAGGTAGGTGTGGAGAAACACTCAGTGCTACACAAATTATGCATTTGACCTTTGGTGAAAAGGTCAGTGTGTCAAATGCCTTATTCTCAGAGTCCACTCAACACTTAGGAACTCACTTCTGCCTACAGACAGATTTTGGAAATGGCTAAATTTCATGAGCACTTATGTGATGTAATTTATCTATCATATTTCTGATCAAATTTTCTTCTATAGCTTAGTGGGATATCTTTACTTGCGTGACTGTCAGGCAGAACAGCAGCATCAGCAGCACATCAATCACAGTCTGCAGAGATCAGCAGTCAGTGGTGTAAATAGCAGATACTAAAATACAGCCTGCATTATATAAATTTTTTACTGACTTAAGACTTGCTCTGCATTAGGGCACTATATTTGCAATAAAACTCTCCAGTTGTATACCATGATAGAGTGACAGCAGCTCAAATTTCTCTGAAAATGACAAGACCTCAAAATTTCTCCATTGAGGAGAAGGAATTCTGTCATTTAAAGGACAGTAAATTTTTCATGTATCTTAGCAAAGTGAAAGAAAACAAAATAAAGGAGAATGAAAATTCTGTGTCACTTAAATGACATATGGAATAACACGTTCTCTGATTTTCTTCCTTTTTACCTCTGTTGTCATTTTTGGTGCTCTAAGTAAACAAACCAAACCTTTCCCTTGTTTCCCATCTTCAGCAAAGGGCTCTTCAGTGAACTGAGTCATCCTGACATAGTAAGATTTTGGATGTATAAGGAGACAAGAAAGGTATAGTGATGAAACAAGTTTGTATCTATTCACAAAAGAGTGGTACTCAAATAATGTACCATTAAAAAGAATATATAACTTTAATGAACATATGAACTGTAAATATAGATCACTAGTCTATCCTAAAGTCACAGGAAATGTTTTCCTCTTAGTATATCTATCTATCACAAACATTACAGAAATCTGTAATTAGAAGTATTGAATTCCCTATAAACTTTCTTGTTTTGTATGTAAGTGTCAACGTTGTTAAAATGAATGAAAATTTGTATCTATTCTCTATATTTGGTTAGTCCATAATGCAGAAACACATGCATAATTTAAGACATTGTATGATCCTTGAGAGGAGCCAAATCAAATGTGTATCCATATTAAATCCAGCGACTGCATGGCCTGTATAAGAAGAGGAATTTAGGAAAAATCCAGAATATGTAAAATAGTATCCCTTTTGGACATGCTTTAGCCAGAAGGAAAATGTAAGTATGCAATAAAACATCCTTGATTCTACCCCAGATTTCTTCTGTTGTGCACACAGCTTAACTAAATAATTGTCAGACTATCTGTCTATATAAAAAGCTTTCTTATACTTAATGTTCTCTGTGCTACTAGCTCCTTCTTATTAATCCAGCACACAAAGCATGTGTGTATCTTTTGTAGCTGGTGTGAAACTGTGTCAGATCTTCATGCAATCTGTCCCTAGGCCCTTTCTAAACATTTTGGGCACTCAAATGCCTATTTTCCTGCCTGCAGGAAGTGAAAGATGGCTTAGTGGAGCTATTCCTTTGCATTCCTCTTTATTTGGGCTACATATAAGTAAGAAATCAGGAACCTGAGCTGCTGAGATGTTGGAGAGAAGTTAAGTCTCTTCAGCATATTGAAATAACAGGTCCTGATGTCCTGGCCAATGGCACACAGAAGCATAAACTTGTCTGATTGCTTTGTGACATTATGGCCTTTAGGCCCAGTATGGCAGAAAGGCACGGGAATCCTTAACATAAATAATTATGTTATTCTTGGTAGAAATTTAATTCTAAAACCAAAGTGAGTTTTTTGTGGCCTTTGTTAGAATACAGAAACGTGTAAGTGCAGCAAGAGAATACCAAGCAATAAGTTTAGAATAAAGGATATGCAATTGTTTTTTTAAACCCAGTCCAATTTCTGGAGCAGAGGTGGGGGGGAGGTCTTCTATTTGTTGCAAACTTAATTATGCCTGCAGTTAATGTGGTCAAAGCAAGAAAAACAAATATGAATCAGATTTGTTCTCTGTCCAGCTCATGATGTAACTGACTGAATGTAGGCCAGAGCTCACCTAAATTGTTCCTAGCAGCACTTCCATCTGCTGACTTCTGCCTGAAATATGCTCAGAAATGGTGCTTGCTTCATTCACTCTTGCTGTACTTAATTATGGATTATTATGTTTTCAGTCTCATCAGTTACTTGAAGGATCACAAGTTAAAGATAGTCCATTTCACTTAGATAATTATGTATCTTGGATTGCTATGATATTTGAACATTTCAGGTTTTATAGCTTCATCTGTTTTTTGTGATTTCATTATGCTTCATCTCCACATAAATTCTTGGAATCAGTGTAGGAAGGGGTATTTTAGTTCAATACATATTTCCTGTGGTTTAAGCATTTGCCTTTAGATTTTTTCTAGAACCGGAAATTTCTCATAAGACAGGAAGGAAGCATCAGAGAAATTGAAAGGAAAATATGTAAACAGATAATAATAAGCTGGTTTTTATTGTACCAGTAGAGGGACACAACCAAACACTTAAGCAGATACCCAAAAAATAGGCATTTTTTCATGGTATCAGAAAAAAAACCCAATCTCCTTTATAGTATAGTATCTCCTTTTTAAGTATAAAACAAAATAAAAATAAATCTCTTTTACATACATGGCTAAATGTGAAGGGCAGAAGTCATATACATTTCATTACCCAAAATTTTCAGGAAGTTTTCAGGAATTACAATCATCGAATCATTTTCCCTTCAGTAAGACTGACTAGAATTTCATCAGAAGTACCCATTCAGTAGCAGCAGTATTATGAGGAGAATGGCTCTGCCACTAGCATTCCTGATGTTTCTCAGTGTGGAATCATACCATTGAATCATAGAAGAGTGTGGGTTGGAAGGGACCTTCTAGACCATCTACTTGCAATTCCCTTGCCATGGACAGGGATATCTTCCATCAGTCCAGGTTGCTCAGAGCTCCATCCAGCCTGGCCTTGAACATTTCCAGGGAAGGGGCATTCACAGCTTCTCTGGCCAACCTGTGTCAGTGCCTCACCACCCTCACAGTAAGGAATTTCTTCCTAATATCTATCTAAACCTCTTTCAGTAGGTTTGTCCTGTCACTGCAGGCTCTTGTTAACAAGTCCTGCTCTGTCATTCTTGCACGATCCCTTCAGGTGCAGGAAGGCTGCAATTAGGTTGTCTTGAAGCCTTCACTTTTTCAGGCTGAACAATCCAAATTCTCTCAGCCTTTCCTCACAGGAGAGATGTTTCATTCCTCTAATCCATTTGTTGCCTCCTCTGGGCTGGCTCCAGCAGGTCCCTGTCCCTCCTGTGCAGGGACCCCAGCTCTGGTGCAGTGCTCCAGGTGGGGCTCAGCAGAGCAGAGCAGAGGGGCAGAATCCCCTCCCTGCCCTGCTGCCCACGGGCTCTGGATGCAGCCCAGGACACGTTTGGCTCTCTGGGCTGTGAGTGCCATGGCTGGGGCACGTCCAGCCTCTCACCCACAGCACCCCCAAGTCCTCCTGGGCAGGGCTGGGCTGGGGCTGTTCATGCCCAGCCTGTGCTGATATCAGGGGTTGATCTGACCCAGGGGCAGCACCACACTTGGCTTGTTAAACCTCATCAGATTCCCATGGACACATTTCTCCAGCTTGCCCGGTCCCTCTCAATGGCATCCCATCTTTAGGTTTGAAACGCAAAGATGTGAGTTAGCTGTGTAAAAGAATATCAGTTTTCATGTAGAAATTTGAGTTTCCTAGAAAATTAGCTGTATCCATTCAGTATTTTAGTGCTGTGACTACTATGCTTGACTGGAAACCTATTCTGCCTGCAAAATGGGCAAATATGTAGAAACAGAGTCGTAAAATCAGCATACTATTAATATTAGTGTTTATAAAAATATAACCTGGACAGATAAAATATCTTTTTAGTGTAGGTCAGTAAAAGAGAAACCTTTGTTTAAGAAAATATATTATCTCATGAAGGATCCTGCAATATTTAAAGTGGCAACAAGGGTTTCTCTTGACTTGCACCTTCCTGCACACTCTTCTGATAGAAAAGCCCATTTCAGCAAGGTCCAAGAGTATATAATTCTTGATAATCTGCCCTCATGTGCACAAATAAACTGCCTGATTATTTTTTAGAGTTCTTAAAAGTGCTAATGGAATCTGAATAAGATTTTACTGAAAGGATTCCTTAATTACTCAGTAAAGCAACATTAAAAAGTGTGATAAAGTTGTAAATTACTATTACAGTGAAAATATATATTAAAAAATAATTAATTTTGAATTCTTTTGGATATTTACTCTAACCATGTGTTTAAAAATAATGGCTAAGTATTTGCTCACAATTTCTGTTTGTGACAATATTAGCTTTTTCACCATATCATTGTAATAACTAATTAATATTGATTCATGTTTTACTCCAGTATTTTTTAACTTTTCCGTTAACACTCTGTTCCTAATGTTCTCAACTTCTGTCTCACAGACATCTCAGCTAAATAACAGACTTTCTCACTCAAATTCCTAGGAAACACCATATCTGATATTCATCACAGTCATTCATCTATTTTTTTCTTAGTATATTTTTGCAAAAGGCAGATTTTTCTAATATGTAGATAAGAATACAAATATTGTATAATTTAAACCAGACACCTTGTTACTTTCAATTACAATTTTCATTTAAATTTTATTATATATTTAAGTCACAGCAGAATATAATTCCTTTAATCTTGGTCACTGTATTTCTACAGTAGGCAATAGATGAAAATTAAAATCAGGTTTCACTTTATATAAGAAATGACTGTTCCATCTAGCTATTTTCATCTGGAGGAAATATTGCTTTAAGTGTCTGCGAATTTACTATACTGCTACAAAATCATAATGGTCCTTAAGGAAGTGAACACTGTGTTAGGGCCAAATCTAGTAAAGGATTTAAAGGAAGCCAAACTATGACAGAAGTTAAACACTAAAGCATGACTCTATTCTGAGTTGCTAGCTGTCTCTGGAGATGTCTGAATGCTATAAACTACTCCGTGGCTTTGAAGTTTCCCAGTCACCCAGCTTTCCCCTAGAGAGGCTCCATTTCTGTGCACCTTTAGAGAGTGAGCCTAACACTCCCTAACGGGATTTACATCTTTTTAAGGTATTGTTGTGTCAGACATTTTGATCTAAAGTACAACCAAAGCAAAAGCTGGTTTTGCAGCTCAGTGGATCAAGTCATTATTTCAAAAAGAACAAAAAGAAAGACTCCCCCCTCTGCCCTGACCCCCCTCCAACAGCTAGATACACCAATTCAATCTCACTTCCTTGCTGCACTTCACATTTCTACTAAAGCAATCAGAATACAAGCTGCCTGGGCAGACATACCCCTTCTGCTTAAGATGTGCCACAGTGCAGAAGGAATTCAAGATTTATTCAGCCAGAAGGAGCTCACAAGAGTGTGATTCTCTAGCCCTATGAATAGGGCACTCATTTGTGAGGTAAGGGACCACAGCCCTGCTCGCAGGACTGCCTCTGTATTTTATCCAATGACTACTTAATGGATGTGCAAGCCCAAGAGAGCAGGTAAGAAAGCAGATCTTCCACTCAGCAGATGAAGGCTGGCTTTTATGTTCTCTATGTAAGGATAATGAAGTGGTTTTTTTACCCCTTACATCCCCATGTGGAATGCTCACAGTCAGAACACAATATGGACAATAATAATTGTACGCAATAACACACTTTTTAGTCTGCACAGGTTCAGACTCAAGTGTGAATCACATTATAAATAATAGAATCTAATAAAGCAAGACAGAGCAAAAGAAAACTGAGCTTCTGTCCTGCAGCAAGATCTTGCAAGCTTTTGTCTTTATAATAGTGTACTAGTGCCTGTACACACTACCTGAAATATCTCCCCTGGAAACAGGACCTCTCTCAGGTGATTTCATGAAGCAGAACTTTAAAACTTACACTATTTCATGTGTAAATTTGATTTATTATTTCTTTAATATAGAATAAAAATTTAAAAAAAGCTCAGTCCTTGATAAGCAAAGAAAAAAATGTATTCTGTAAAGCTGATAGAAGATGAGGTAAAAATTATTAGCATGCTGTTAGGTTAGAACAAAATACTAAAGCAAAAATAATCACTTTAGAATTTCTTTAGTGGGACATTCAGAGCAGGATCATTTCATGACTCTGTATTAACTTGTACAGCTATCCAATCTGGTTCAAAGAATGACTCTCTGTTTTCCCTGGATACTGTGGAGAATGCCTGCTTACTGCTCTGAAGTGGAATAGCAGAGAATGAAAGGTAGGCCTACTGCTTTGAAGTGGAAGAGCAGAGAATGAAAGCTAGCCATATGCTCCAAGCAGATGAGACTGGCCCATCACTGAGGTATCATTCTTGTCTCTTAATTCTTTCTTTCCTTTTCAGTCTCTCTTTTTCTTTTAGAAGATGCATTTATTTGAACATAAATATTCACTAACTAACAGAATTCATCTAACCAGATTGTTGCTGAACTCTGGTGGAAGAAGACAGTGCCTGGGTATTTCCAGTTTATTACCAGAGGCAAAAAAAAAAAGTTCCAGCAGCTACTCTTCAGGGGCTATCAAAAGGTGTGTTGTCCATAGAATCTGAAGTCTCCCCTCATGAACTGCTCTTACCACAGGCTTTTCTGTGCCTCAAAACTACACTATTCACACTTTCTCAGCACTATCCTGCTTGGTTCAGAAATGTCGACCTGCCAGAGGTCTGTATCCTACCTACATCTCATGGTCTGCAGTATGTGGGGTAAAGAGAGGGTATCTCAGTGCCTGGACCTTCTCATGGTGTGGTATCCTTGTTAATCTTCTTGTTGGCATGTTCTTATTAACTCACTGTGTGTCCTGAGTCTGCAAAGACACTGCCAAGTCTACACTTCATTCAGCGTCACCTCAATGGTAAGTGCATAGATTAAAAAATCAAATGGTGCTGCCTAGTCCTCTCATTTGAGCCACTGAATATTAAGACACAAAATCCTGCTGCATTAATTCCAGCTTAGTCCAGTTACTTAAATGGGCCGGTGAGGTCCCATATTCTGATAAATGATATGCAGAATAAATAGCCTGAAACAAAAAATCTTAGGAAGTGATTGATATCGTCAAAGGGAATTAAATCAAGCTAGGAAGTATATGGCCACTTCCTGGAAATTCTCAAGAAAATTTCCACATCAAGTCATAAAGAACTATTTATACATACTGAAAGGAATGACATGATAAAATACCAGTCATGAAATATCAACACATTTGAAATGAAGATTTCTTTGAATAATAAAGTAGTCTGATCACAAACAAGGATGGTTGACAGACGTACTTGATGATCTTAAGGATCTTTTCCATATTTAAGGATTCTATGATTCTATGAAAGATGAAGCATAGCTGTTCATGAGAAAACTTGCCTGCTTTTCTGATCACAGTGACAAAATAGAAGTCATGAGATTTTAGTGTCAGGCTCTTGCATGATCTCTTTACAACTAGTTATAACAGCACTAAATCTATAGAGCAAATTCAGCCCATTAAAAGCTAATTTATTCACTGACCTAAAACAGAAACTATTTCTTTTGCCTACACATTGGTTTCCCATAATGCTACTTGATGCACACCTGTGGTATGTCTGCTGCTGCCATTTCAAAGTGTTAAAAGCAATATATATTTCAGACTTGATTTATAGCATAGCCAAAGTTTCAGTGAGATGCACTTTCTATTGTTCATGGCAGCTCTGCCTGCAAGCACCTGGCAGAACACAGCCTGTGGGAGGGAGGGAGGATCTGGTACGTGGAGCCTGAACATGGCTATTAGTATAACAATAGAAACTGCAGAAAATTGTTCCTAGTGAGTTTATTTCAATAGCACTGGAAGTTGTGTGTGTGTGTCTGTGTGTCTGTGTGTCTTTATCACTGAAAGAACAGTTGGATGCATTTGAAGAGCAGTTTTAAAAGGACTGTTGAAGAAAAGAACTTTCAAATCGGAAAAACTGTTAAAGAAAATCTGCCAAAGAAAATCTCTCTCTAAAATTCTGACAACCTAAAACTAGTCTTGATATGTATGACTGTCAGAGAAAAAGCCCGCATGCATGTTGTAAGAAAGCATCCTAAAGGAGTCAACGAATTTCCCAAAATCCTGGCTGGGCACAGGTCTCAGAGCATGGAGGGCAGTTGTAAACTCTCCTCTGGGTCCTTTTTTCCAAGAGGCTGACAAGGGTGTGAACCCTGGTTTCCTGTTAGATATGCTAATACAATTTGTCACTGTCTGAGGGAAAATTGCAGTATTTGTCACTCTCCATTTCTCAAGTCCTTCTGACTCCTTCAACAGCTAAGCCTGTGCTGTAATGCTTGGGGATGGCCAGCAGAATGTGAAACTGTACTCCTCTCTGAGGCAAGGGATGGAAAAGTGGTGCAGTAAGTTAGGCTCAGAGCTCTCCTGCTCCAATGCTGCAAACCTGCAGGCCAATCAAAGCAGGGTTGTCCCCACATACTGCATGATCTGTGAAGAAACACTGTGATAACCAGCTTAGTAAAATGGAAAATAACATTTCTAGAAGCCTCAACATGCAAATCACATGGCTCATGGGGACGGTTCTTTCTTTGCTATTTGGGGAGGTACTGTAAAACAGGACATAACCTAGCTCCATTCCTTCTCAGATTTAACATTCTAGAAAACAGAAGGGTTATTTGTCATATTATGCAGTTTTCATTCATCATGAAGTACAAGATGCAAGCAGACCTCCATTAATATTAAGGTAAATGTAGTTAGAAATTAAAAACATATGCTGAATGATTACCAACATCATTAGGCAATTAGCAATTTCCTCATTGAGAAGGAATGGTAATGAGGCTCTTATTGGATCTCAAACAGCACCAGAAATACTTGAGGTGTGTATCCTTCATGTTCACATGGGAGCTGGCAGGCTACCTGAACCTACAGCTCCATATATTCTTCCTGCAATAAGGTCAGTTGCAACCATGCAATGTATTGCTTATGTGGATACCAAGTTTTAATTGAAATGTTGTGAAAAATTTCACTGCCTAGTTCAGATATTATTTTCTGGTTAAGGAGGGTTCAAGTCAGTCTCTTAAAAAAAAACCTCCTGATTTCTTTAGTGGCCAGCGTTCTGTTCCCGGAAATTGATTTGCCACAGATATGAACTGCAGACTCTAGACTGACATCTTCCAAAATTGTCAAGACTCAGGTTCATTTACAGACATGGGCTAAAAAGTGCATTTTATTAAACTGGGTTCCATTTTATTTGTGTGAAAATAGGCCTTACCAAATCAATAAGACAGGAAGCCTTCATTTTATTGCTTTACACTAGAGACTTAAAGGTCAAATAATATAAACAGTGTTAGATACATAGCAAAGACAGCAGTAAATGCTCCAAACCTCAATACAGATAATCTTGGTGGCCTTTCATGGGAGGAAAAAATCAAAGGCATCTTTGTATTTCTCATCAGAAAAAAATAAAATGTTGAACCATGTAATGTGAGTTTCGATATAAAACATTTACAGTGCTAGTGTACTGGTATGAACATATAAATTAAAGGGAAGATTTCAATTACTATGTTGTTTAAGAGGCATATTGTAAATTATGAGAGTACTGAAAAAACTGTATGTGTGAGTAGAATTAAAGTAGAAGCTGTAATTCTGTGAGATATCTTTGTGAAGTAGCTGTAATCTTAAGAATTCAGTGCATCAAAGGATTTTCTAATACATGGTTTGAGTCTTTTTTTTTATATATACTTGCAATAGACCTGTTAAATATCTATAGTGTTGTAAGAGTGTTCAACAACATAATTATTTCAAATTACATGAGTTTCCATGAAAGAAAACTACATTTTACTAACTATACTGCATTTGGTAAATTAAGGTTATTTCTAAATGGTAACTTTTTGCAGCCTCAAGAAATGAAATATGTAATTGAAATCTTTTGATAAAAAAACTAAAGTAGAAAGAAATATACCAGACTAACAATGCAGAATTACTAAGAGTCGCACAAAATAAATTGGACAAAAAACTATATTTATTATCCAGTACTCCTGTTTGTTTACTCAAGAACACTTTGGGAAATAAACAAGTAGATTTATGAGAAAAATCTAATCATATTTTGTAGTGTAATATATAATAAATAATGTATATAACATATATATGTATATATGTTGTATAATGTATATATTATACATTATATTTCTATAAGATAAATATTTTTTGTGTTAAAACATATCTTTCTATTCTGGTTGATATTCAAAGAAAATTGACTTCTTACTTCCACAATTGCCACAGATAGACCTCCTTCATCATTTAGATAATGTAATTTTAAGAAATTTAAAACAAAGGCTCAAATTACTATCTTTAGTAAAATTTTTAAAAAATGACAATTCTAAAGCTTGCAATCAGAAACTGCAATTATTTTTGAGAGAATTTTTTCACTCCAAGTAAAGTTTCCAAGTGCAACACTTTGTGGATATAAAAATATTACTTTTTTAGAAATACAGACAGAAAGAAAGAGAGGGTGAGAGACACTGAGAGACAGAAGAATAAAAATGTGTTTAATTAAGCATTTTAATGATTTTTCTTCATTATATTATATTATATTTATATTTTTTATATATGTATATGATGTAGAATATAATCATGGCAGATCCAAATGCTTCTACCTTTCAAAGCAAGATTGCCATGTTCATCTGAGTTGTACCTATATCTTTACAGCCTTTCTACTCCATGCTTTGTTCAACTTGTCCAGACTGGGTAGATTCTGTTATCCTCTGGCATATCATAAACAGGAAATTACAAGGTCCCAGTAAATCCAAACTGGCCTAAATGCAAACTGGTCTGGCTGTTTTTGCATTTTATCTGCTGTTGTCTACTGTCCTCTGGAGCATCCTGACAATTCAGCCTCCTTTCCTGATGTATCTCTTCCTGCCAAAGTGTCGTGTCCCTTAAAGGACACTGTCAAGAATCACAAGCATAGAGGTGGACCTTGGCTCTTGCAGGCTGCTGGGGACTGTAAGCTATGGTGGCTAGTGGCCAGGCAGAGGTCTTTGAGCAATTCTCATTGTGCCATGAATTAGTGTTTTAAAGTCCCTTAGAGATCACAGATCGTCTGAAGAGGGGAGCTGAACATGGGGAGCAGCAACAGTTATTTATACTGACCCCAAAAGTGCCAGCCATCAAGCCTTGGATGATAGAGGGACAGGGATTCTTGTGCAGGTGATATTTGTCCTTAAAAGCATTCAGACCTATTGCTTGCCCCAATTCAACGGCCAGAGTTTGCTCCATGTGGTCATTTAACATAACTCTTGCGGCCCTCTGTCCCATGAAGTAGTTACACAAAAATGTCTTCATGGTGTTTGCCTCCAGGGATGTGGCAGAGGTCACCTTCTATGGGATCCTTCCAAGTTTAAAAACAAAGAGGACTGAAGATCCATTAAAGTATTTTCCTCATGCCTTGACTTTGCTGCAATTTTATCATTAACCATTGGAATCTCTGCTGGAACTGTAATAGAAAGAATAATCCCTCAGAGCAGGCAATCTCCGAAATCTTATTCTGTCATTGGACAGTTTGACTGTGCAAATTTATGTAAATGCTAACTTCAGTTACAAGGGCTCAGTGGTAAGGCACTCATCATTCCTCCTTGATGGCAAATTTCAGTGTGCTTTTATATCAGATACCTTCCTCTCAATAATCATTGAGAACTGGCATAACTATTGAAAGTATTGTTCTTAGACGACCTTTATTTTTGAAGAGAACTACAAAAACATGGGGGCATAATACAATACAGTGCAGAAGAATCTGACCACCCACCCAGTGAGGACTGGGAGAAAACAGGCCACCCTTAATCCTAAAGATAATTAGCTCAACCTTAAGCCACTATTTCAATCATATCCATGTTTCTCTAGGTGAAACAGACACAGCCTTCAACCTCAGTACAAGTGTGGATGTGCAGTGCATGCAGTCAGAGAACTGAAGTTTGGGTGCAGATTCATAGCCAAGAAAACTGGATCAATTAGATGTACTTGGCTGCAGCTGTAACTTGGTAATGGTTTAAAGCCAACTGCAGCTTTACCAAAGGACAGCAGCCTCAGGATACAAAGCACACGTCTGCTACACTCAAACATGCTGCACTGCCTTTTTTTCTGCAGCGAGGACAAGTTCAATATGAAAACTTTACGCTATTATCAACTTTGACCTGGTTATGTATCACTGCTTAATTCAGACTGTTAACAATAAGATGGTCCATTGCAGAGTAGTTCCTGTACTATCTGTCATCAGAATGTGGCTCCTCCAAGATCCATATCGGCTTGTGCTGGTTTTGTAGGAAAGAAGGAGGAGCACAGACACACAGGGGCTGTTTGCTCTACGAGAACTTCCCCCGTGAGCTGCAGGGACCAATCGGAAAGTTGGTTTAATAATTGACAGCCTTGGGAACCGATTAAAAAGTTACTTCTCTTTCATGAACCACATCGGTAAAGTAATACTCTTTATTTTGTCTTCCAGTCTGTGGAGCAAGTAACAGCTGGAGACAGACAGAGAGAGATGGAGACAGACAAAAAAACAGACAGAAACAGAGAGAGAGACGGAGACAGAGAGACAGAGACAGACAAACAGAGAGACAGAGACAGAGAGTCAGGGTAGCCTGTGCCGCCTGTGCCGCCGTCCGAAGCAGCCGTGGGAGGCGAAGCTTCCCCGGCTGCTCCTGAAAGTTCTTGGCACGGCTCCAGGATGGCCTTGCCCTCCTCCCTTCACCTTCTGTGTGCAATTTTAATCCTTCCAGTGCTCGGATAAGACTGCAGATCTCCTGACCTCCCGTGAATGAGAGGAATAAAGCAGAAAATATACTAAAGTCAGTGAATAAAAGACAAGTTTCCAGATGGGAAGAGATGCCATGAATAGGTTGGGTGAGACCTTTTTTATAGGGCGGACTGGACTACACTGAAAATTCCTTTAAATTGTGGAGAACTACTTGGAGGGGTTGAAGTGTTTGAGAAAAGGATCCTTTGCCTCGAGGGAATGGGGGTCTCTGTTCTGGAGGCTGGAAAGATGAACAGAGACATTTGATGGAAAAAGAGATGGAAGAGAACTTTTGTCTTTGAACAGCTTGCCCTTAAAAGTAGTACTGCATGAGTTTTTTTTTGACATGTTGACATGACCATAACACAGCTCTGGAAGGACTGTGAAGATGGGAGGAGTTTAATGATTTGCAGATTTTCCGGGGGGGATGCAAATTGTGAAAGTGAAGACACACCCTATGGCTAAAACAAGAAGGAACTTTTCTCTCTCGAGCGAACTGAAATGATTATTTAAGTGCAAAACTGACTGAAGTGTTCTCTTTATATTGTTTTTAAGAAATATGGAAGGTGGGGGAGAGGAGGGGGTGATATGGAAATCTTGTTCCAAATTTCTTATTTTCTCTCTGTTAGTAATAAATTTCTTCTTTATACCCTTTTAGTTTTAGGCATGCCTTGTTTTTGCTCCTAAATCCTGTCTCCAAGAGAAATTGAGTATAGAAAAATTGGCAAACCCAAATCAAACCTAGACACTGCTTTATGGCAACTCATTAATCTATGCTCATATGCAAAATAATTGCCTTTGCACAGCTGGATTAATTCCAGTAGGTTGTCTGGAAGCAAAATAAAATTCATCAGAACCTAAACCTTGTGACAACAGCTAAGACTCTGAAAATTGGTTATTATTAAATATTTTGCTTTCCAAACCAAGATTCAGCTGATAAACAAAAATACAAACAGGCTTTCCCTTGTGCCTATGGTTTGCATATAATTTCTTTTACATGAGATAGGGCCTTAGTTGTTCTTTTCCAAAGGGTTTTTTTAGTGGTTCTGAATTGGCACTCTTCAGTTTTCATTTGGCTTTTTTATCCCTGGAATAATAGTTTTAAATGCAAATCAAGTGGGCTCAGCTCCTGTGTGATCCTGAGCAGATGCCAGCTGTTTACAAGCACAGGTTGTTTGTTGCAAACACACGTAAACCATTCTTCAGAGTACATTTACTTTAGACCTTTATGGGGGATGAACAGCTTACAAGATGCTAATCAAAGTAGAACTAACTGTTCCTTTGCTTTGTCAGCTGCTTCACTGGGGTTCTGCTATTGAAAATTCTTTCCTATTTACTGGAAAATAAATGACAGTTCTATCTTACTTGTTGGCCTCGTTTCAGTGGATGAGTTCCTTTATTTCAACTGTAGGTGGACTTGAACAGCTAAATATTACCTGTGCACTAGTGCTTAGGTTGTGGTCTAGCTGTCATATGTACTTGAAGGTAACTCGAGTATTTATTGCTTCTGTGCTTTCTTCTCTCGACTAGGCAGTGAACATGGAAAAGAAGTACAATTTTATTCCCCCTGTGAGCAGAAAACTTATGATGAAATGTTAGATTGACAGGTAGTAATCTTTGGTCTAAAGAAATTCAGATTTTATTCTGAGGCCACATTTCTGGACAAAGTATAGTCAAATTAATAATAATCAAGAATGCAAGCCCTCTAGACATGAAATACTGAGGAAGAAATATGTGGTGTTCTACAGACAAGTATTTTTTTTCCTCTCTTTGTCTAGTCATTATTGCTAATTTTACTTCTTATACAAATAATATACAAGGAAAAAAGAATATTGCAAGCCTGCATCTAGCAGGATTTTTAGAAGCACTAGAATTCTAGTTCATAGAATATTTTTTAAGCAGCTATAAACTCATTTTTGAAATGCTATTTTAGTGATTTTTATTTCAGGACATATATAGGTAAAAATTGCAACATTGAAGATCTCGTGCATGTGTGTGTGTGTGTGTGTGTATGAACAAATCTGTGAGTAAGGAAAGAGAGGAAATAAAAAGAGAAAGTCATACTTTAAGCATAAAGTCTGAGCAATAATATTTTAAGGAACACATGTATTTTCTTTAAGGCATCACAATAAGTTGATCAATATTAACACCAATTTCGACTTCCAGACATTTAGGAACATAAGTGCTTCCTTTAACTAAATCTCTTCACATGGGATTCATGCCAGGAGGTATTTCTTGTACTGGTTATTGGCATGCCTTTTGCTATGCTGGAGAGAAACGAGGTTCTCTTGCTCCACACCCAAGGTTTCTGTCTTTAGTATCCTCGTACCTGAAGTGTGGGTGGACATTTCAAAATACCGATGCCACAGGAACTAAATTATATTTAGAATAAAAAGTACTGAGACTTTGAGCTTAATGTTGAAACCAAAATGAAAAAGAAAAGAAATCACACAGTAAGTATTTGAATGTTTGGTTGCAATTCTTTCTAGAGGTGGTCAAGCATGTAATACCTTTCTCTGAGGTAGTAAATTCTCTGTGTAGTCAGTCCTAGACAATGTGCAATATCTGTAAGTTGTCTTCAGAACTGTCTCTATAATACAGCAAAAAAGTTACCAAGTGTTCTTTTGTGGAAGATCCTGCTTTTCCCTGGGAGATGTATTTTAATTTGGAAAACAAACTACAGAAACATTCAAAGTTATCAGCTAAGCAGTAATTATCTCTATAAAATCTTCAAGAATATTTAATGATAAGTACCCTCATAAAAAAGTTTTCAAAGTCCCACTTTCAGCTCTATATCATCATGGGAAAACAAATTTAGGTAGCAACACAACCAATTTTCAAGAGTATAGAGTAAATCTATGAACTAAGTGAATAAATCTATGTATTTGGAGGGGAATATCCCCTTCTAAAAAGCCAATGTCTGAAATACTAAAATGCAGCTGTCAGGTTTTAGAAGAAAGTCAATGATCTGTAAATGTCCTCTTAAGGGATCTGTTTTTTGTTTGGCTTTTTTGTTTTTTGTTAAGGCAGCCGAGCATGTATTAATATGTTTATCTGTATTCTTGTGGTCAGGACCATTGAAATTCATTATGAAATGGTTCACAAGGCTGTTCAGTGCCTCACAGAGGAGTACTGTGTGAAGTCATTAAGTTAATATGCAGTCTCAAGTACCTTCAACAGGTTAGTGATAACTCATAGGACATATCTTTCTACAGACATCACAAAAATCTCAAACAACTTTGAGGAAAGCAGAGGTACAGCCTGACTGGTAATTAAGATACAAGATACTTGGTTGTCATTAAAAGGACCAGGGGCTGAAGAGCTATTCATGGTACACATTCATCATCAGGAATTTGGAAAGTTACCATGACTTTGATAACTTACAATGGAAAAGACAGAATGTGTGAAAAAGATATCTTGAGTAATAAAGATTAATTCCAAGTTATTGCCTGTAAAGAACTTGAAAAAATCATGCATATCTTCATAATCTCCTGATGCAGTTGCAATAAGAGATGTATTCTTCAGTGATTGCAAAAATTATTTCATGTTTTTATGAAATAGCTTTAATATGATGAATATGTCAGGAATGTATGTTCTCACATTTGCAGAGAGAGAATAGTGTACTTCCATTTGAAGCACAAAATGTAACATGTTTATACAATTTCATTTTATAATTTTTAATTTAAAAATATATAACGTATTATATACACATTTGACATATCTATTTTTACATTCCATGTTTATTATAGAAAATATAGTATAAATGAGTGTAATCACGCATTAACAGAAATTGTGATTAGCATTATGCGAATCACCTATATAAATATATGAAGATAATGCATATATATATAGTACTATTAGAACTTCATTAGAACATATTAGAACTTCATTGCACATCCCAATATCTTTACACATATATACTATTTAAATATTGTTGATATTTACAAATACTGGTGACATAACTGAACATGCAAAGCAGTTGTACTACAATTTTGGGGAGGGGTTGTTTCTTTATCTTGTATTTCCTTACAAATGGATCTCAGCTGCTCCCTTCCTCGATTTTACTCTGAGGCAATAAATAATTCAGTGTGCTAATTTGACAGATGACTCTCCAGGAGCCTCCTACCATTACTAGCACCATTAGGCCATAATATGCATGATGGGCAGAGACCATTCAGCAAATGTCCTTCACTTGTTTACCCCTAAAGAGCTGTGCTCTGCGCAATTAACTAATGAAGCATTATGAGCCTTTTTTCCCCCTTCCCTGCTATTTCAATATATCAATGCAGATTGTCTAAAGGCAAAATATATTTTGTTTTCTTTTGGCAAATGAGTATTTATGTGGAAGCTGTAAACTTGCCTTAAGTTCCACCTCTGTAAATAAAGACAAAATAATAGGATGCTGAAAAGGAAAATCTTTTTTTTAATGACTTACACAGCACATGTATGAGGAATGCATTATATAGAGATGACAGAAAAATCTGAAGTCAGCTTCAGCATTGTGTCAACAGAGAAATAGTGAATATATGGTTCAGGGTTTTGTGCCACCTTTGTACTGGTTCTATTCTAGTTAGCTGCAAGAATCAAAAGGGTGTCATATTAAAATAGTGAAAAGCAATCAAGAATAAATAATGGCCATAAAGTATGCATATAAGATGAATACCAGTATTGTGAGGACTATTTTAATCCTATATATAAATCACAGCAGCCAAATTACATATATTACATATATGTTACATATATTTGTAGTAGGAGAAGAAAGAAGAAAATGTTTAATAATAATTTTTAAGAAATTAAAGAGAAAGCTACAAGAACACTTGTTTTTTATCTTACAGCTTCGCAGTGTTTGTTCCTTGGCAGACATTAGAGCTGTTCTCTGTCCAACAGAAATGTGAGTATGCACAAATAAATCCACTAGAAAATCTTCCAAACTGTTTTGTACTTTTCCATAACATATGTGGTTAAATGCATCATGAAAGATATTTAAAACTGGATTTTTCCCTTAAAGAAAATATTTATTTCTTTAAGTTTATTTTTAATGTTTCCAGTTCCCCTCATTTATACATCAATTTACTCCTCCCCTTTACTTTTCTTACTCCTGATTTTCATAGTGCATGCTGTCCTTCATTTCTACACTTCAAAAGAGACTCTACTGTCTATGGAAAGATAATTTTGTGATACACTCTGAAGTTTTTGGGGTTCTACATTTTTTATAATAAAATGTTAATATTGAAAATTAAATGTGACAATATCAGAAATGTGACAGCTTTCCTCATATGCACTGTAAAATAGTTTTCATTTTCTGTTAAAATTTGTGTATTGATTTATATACCATAAAAGCTCTTATCTTACCTAATAGCATGTAACTTCTTGCTGTCCTAAATAAACTTTGTTTCTGGTTCATATTCCCAAGCAACTTTTTCCATTCTACACAAAGCCATTATTGGAGGAAACATGTCCTGCCTTGGCTAGGATGCCACCAGGGTGGAGAAGGTGATGTAACAAGGTCCACCAAGGAACTGGAGTGCTGCCCAGGAGGATCCAGCCTGATTCACTTGTACAAGTTCCCTCTCCTCAGAGTGCAGACGAACAGGAGGTAAGTTCCATACCCTTGCCTGTACCCAGGTTTATCTGCCTATCACTAGCATAAAAACTATGCTAACAGTCTTTGGAGTATCCTAAGCAGATCTGTTCTTCATTTATGTTGTTCTGTCAGTCTGATCAGTGAGAAACAGCACCAGAGGAGAGCAGGTGAGCTGTACTCCAGAGAGTGAGGCATCATTATATTCCAGGGGATGACCTGGCACACAAATCCTACATTTTTCAAGGAGTTGTCATTAAACAGGATTAGCAAATTAAAGTTTGTTATGCGTTCAGCACTCTAATAATGAGAACTATGCAACAGATTGAAATATATTCGTTTTTCCTTAAGTACTCCAACTTCTGAATGCATATCTGCACTGATCCTCCTTAATCCTCAAAAACTCAAAGTATTTGTTCATTTAGAGCATTCACAACCACAAATAAATCTTCATTTAAGGAATGCAGCAACAGTCCACTAGAAATTCTTATTCTCAGAAACAATAGAGTTTACAGCTGATGCAAAGTGCTCTTCTGGGAGATATACACAAATGCTGGTAAGTGCTAAGTATTAATCACATAAGTGATTAGAAAATATGCAAATAAGCATGTTCGTATAAAATTTCCTATTTCCATACAAATTACTCTCAGTAGCCTATGATCTTGAGTAACATTTTAAAAACCTTGATTAAGTTATTAAAATATAACTTTAGAAAAATACATTATTCCAATTATTTTCATTAGTTTAGCTTTAATGAAACTTTCCAGCTTAGGTTAAACAAGCTTTATGCTTGAAATGCAGCATACCATGGCAGTCAGCTAATAATATGCATGGGACACAGGGGATAACAAAGCAAACAATTTGCATGGAAAACAAGGGTTATATGGTTGTAGTGTGTGCCCTATTGTGCCAGACAATGGTATTAGCACCCCCTTAGGCCTCATGGTAAGCACTGGACATGTGGCTGTAGAAAAAAGAAACTTCTCTCATCCCACTTTCTCCCAGTGGTGCTTTGTTGGCTCACAGCAAGGGTCTGGCTTCGTGTCCTGATCCCACTTTAAGAGGAAGTCCAGCTCAATTCAATTTGCCTTTCCGCCTTTTAGTAATGAGACAACATACATGTGAGCAAACCCCATGATAATGCAGAACAGATGGGCAGATTTTTGTCTAATTAGATTCTGGACAGCTTGTTTGCTTGTAGTAAATGTGCATATATTTAGAGATTTCACACTTATTACAGAGACAACAGATTAGCCAAAGACAAGGAGAGAACACTTTCTGGGTTTTTTTTCCCCTGCTTAGCGTAGGTGTAGGTCTACTAAAGAGAGCTATTTGGTAAAACCTACAAGTGTAATTGAATTGTTTCTTGTTGTCATGCTCTTCTTGGATTGAATGGTCTGCATTTTGATCCTAGAACACAATGCACCATTATGAAAACTTTTTTTTTTTTAACAGCCCACTAGTGAAATAAAGGTTTCCAAAATCTATGTCACATTTATTGCAATAGTTTGATAATGCATTTTAATTACTGTACAAAAGCAATTATTCCAAAGAACATTTTGTTAGTCACTTATAGCTATTCTCTGAATACATATTTACTGGTATGCTTTTTTGTTCCATCAACATCCTCAAAGCATTTTGAAAGTTTGCTAACAAAACACTGAATTGCTTTTGGAGGCAAATCTACAGCTGTAGTGTCATATTGCCTTATGAACAGAAAGCACAAAGTGCAATTTTTGCAAAACAATATTGCAAGGCAGAAAATACACTTGATCCAAGGAACTATATGGTATGGCACTCCCATTTGAACCTAATAAGGTTTCTGTATCTTAGAACAAAAAGAAAAAGCAACGTGATTGCTACTTTTAAGCATATGAGTCTAATTTCAGTTCCTTATACATCTACAAATGACTTTCATTCTAGAGATGAAACTAGAGGAAACATGTCAGATATTTTCAAAATTAATAGTAAAATTTAAATATAATTCAAAGAATAGTGGTGTATAGATGCCCATCATCCTCATGAGTCATCTCTTAAGAGCATCACAAATGGGTTCACCTGTTTTCCTTTCACTTCATATGGAGGGATGTGGAGTGGTGATGAGACATGGCTTTATTGATGCTATTCATCTGTGTGTCTTATTTTTCACAGGTGTAACAGCTGGCACAACACCTTACTTCTTTTTGGCTTGGAATTAAGCTTTATGAAGCTGAAGTAATGCTGGTCAGAGAGGAAGGGTAGCTTAGAAATACACACTGTTTTCATTTACCATTATCTTTCTTTCGTGTATGGATTACTCTGTCACAGTAAGAGACTTGCACATCTATGCCAAGTATTTTCTTCCTAGGTGTAAGAGTGTTCTGGTTGGTGCTTGGATTATGGCTCCATTCCCTTCTGAGGGTTTCCTCAGTGAAGGACCTTGACAGGCCAGGTGGGTGGGCTGCATGCTCCCAATCTCCTGAGGTCTGTGACAGACAGCTGGTGAGTCTGTTGAACGCCCTTGGAACCAGTCACAGGGGTCATGCATCATTTCCAAAGCACCATAACACAGCTTTTTATCCCATTCCCTAGCATCTTCTTTTAAAGAAGAATATTCCACACAATGGGAATATTACTTCTCTTATTATTATAATAATGTTTATCATTCTAAGGAAGCCAATTTTAGTACAATACTGAAAGCTATGACAATCCAATTTCAAGTGTATCATAGATTAGATCTGGAAGTTGTGCTGAGAGACAAGAGAGCAAAAAATCTTGACTTAGGAAGATGTTAGAGAATAAAATGGCAAAAATATTTGCTGTTGTGGTATTATCACTAACAAAAGCAGGGACCTTTAATAAATGGTAAAATTTTATTATCTTCTGCACAAGAGTTGCTCTAGATTAATTGTAAAGTCGTATTTTACTCAGAGCAGATCTAATTTATGTCCTGTGAATTGTTAAGCTTGAACAAATTAAAGTGTATTTTTAATCACTTTTTTAATAGGTGATAAAAAATTTCAAAGCATTTTCCCCTTATATATATTTTATTTATTTTAGCTACTATTTATTTTAGCTACCTCCTTTTCTTGTGCATTTTGCATTTAATATTAGTTGATTGGGATAAATCTCCTGAGAAAACTCTTCTTGTACTTTGTGTACATGCTTATTTTCTGCTTTACCCACATGTGACAAAACAAGTTACACTAACTAGCTTTTCAGAACTTAGAGATTTAATTACATTTGAGCTTTTCTATTCCTTTGGGATGGTGTTATCAATGCTCGAGTGACCTGAACATATTACTGCCTGGCTCTTAAATTATACACAATTTTTTTTTTATTTGCTTAGTTTTTGTATTATTAAACATTCTTCCCTAAATCAGTTGCTCTTTCAAGAAGTCTGAACATGTCCCCTTCTTCCCATTGTAACTGGTCTGGGGCTTCACTAAACCAAGCAAGAGCATTGTGCTGCTGTGATCATGATCAGATGCCTTTGTGGAAAAAAGGTGTAATTCAAGTACAAACACAGCCTAGCTCTGAGCTTGGGGAAAGTACAAACTGCACTGAGATAAATGGGTGAGTATGAGCTAGAGGAACCCAAAAATGTTGGAGATGAAAAGTAATCAGGAGTTAAATTAAAGGGTCCTGACAGCCTCTGTTGCAGCTAGTTTCATATGAGAGAAGGTGCTGAAACTTTGAATGCTTGGGAAGATATACAAACACAACAGGTCAGTTAATAAATAATAAACAAAAAATAGGTCCTGATATACTGTGAATGAATCAATTTTTTCATCACAGCATTAGCCTGGTTCAGATAGAAATGTTATCAGCTCTGGTCTTAGCATAAGGAATCTTGATACAGAATAAACTCATTTAGAACCGGAGGCTCTGGAGTTTCTCTTTAATATAACCACCTCAATTTTTAACAAAAAACACAGTATTTGTCCTCTGATCCCATGAAAACTGAAACCTGTAGAAACTCTACAGCTTTAGAGGAGCAGAAACACAAAAGCAAAGTTCAGTATATTTATTGACAATACCACTAGTGAACATGTAGTCAAATATAGAGGGCTGTAACTTGCTTCTGGATGGTGCAGCTTTATATAATTGTATCTCACATTAATCTTATTTTATTTTACTGCTCACAATTAGGAAATTTGCAGCCTTAAACATGTGAAATTAAAACTGTGGATGATTTCTTAATTGTGCAACTCCTCAATACTCAATTAGCATCGCTCTTCTTTCCCCTAACAACGATGTAATACTGTACTAATGAAAAACAGGGCTTCTTTATTTGCTATGGCCTTGGGGTCAATTATCAATTTATCATTGTGTCCTGCAGGTTTAAAATAAAATAGTCTGTGCAGTGTAACCATTGTACAAAATTGACATTAAGTAGATTCTGCAAGTATGGACTTAATAAAAAATACAAAGAGTGCTGCCTAAAAGGGTTCTACTCCTATAAATTCTATTAGGTTGTCTTTAATATAGGACAGTAGGAAACTGCAAAACTAATTTAAAGGGGTTTTTTTCCCTTTTACCATCTTTGTATATTCTGTATGACAATAATCAAGAGAGAGCTAAATTAAAAATAGCTCAGATTGTGTTTTGAAGATTTTTTATTATTGCAAACTTAGCTTTGGCAATAAAAATGTTGTTAGTGCTCTTAACAAATGAAGAATTTAGAGCCTTTGTCTTATAACTGTCAAACACTGCTATAAATTAATGCATTCATAAGTCAGTGGAAAAATACTTAGATATGTGAAGCATTAAAAATATCTTATTTAATTTAGACAAGAAGAAAATAATTAGTTGGAAATCAAGTTTATTATTTAAGCATACACCTGGTTAGGTTTTTCATTTTTTGCTCACTTGCTGCAAAAGCCCCATCCCTCTAATTTCCAGAATTTCCTTTTCTTTGTTCAACTCTGTTCTAGGAAGGTGAGTGGACATATAAGGGACTTGGAAAAAGCAAATGAAAAATTCAGCATGTTCCTTGCTCCCATTACTTTGGTGCCACTTTCACAAAGACTTTTTCCCCAGAAATACGTTTCAGTCATATTGGCCAATGCTGAATATTTGTGGGAATTCTCTCTTAACCATGACATCAAATCTGAGGTCTCATAATTCAGCATCTAGGTTATTGCTCTGCGTTTTCATCCAAAATTTTTCTCATCTTTGCTTGCTCTGTGAAGAAGAATATAATTTACACGTTCCTAAATCTTAGGAAAACTGCTATTTCCCTCTTGTTTCCTAAGAGCCCAGCAAAATCTGATCATCACCTTGGAGAAGAGAAGCACTATGATGTTTGGCTCAGGACCGAACTTTTAGAACAAACCCCAGCAGAACCTGCCCTCTGCCCTTTTCCTTTGCTGACAAACCACTGCCATACAATCCAGGTTTTCTCCACACACTTGCACTATATACTCAGGCAGTCATGCACAGGGAGCTGCTGTGGTATCACTCCAGCTTTGCCATCAGTGTGGTTGTCACTAAGTCTCTGCCCTGCCCGCCGAGCCGTACACTGGGGATGGTGTTTTTATGTGACAATTGGGGCTGCTCTCCCAACTCTGTCAGAGTGGGAAGACATGAAGTAATAGAACATTGTCACATCTTTCCTTTCCTCTTTCCTATTTTTAATCTTAAAGCCAACTTTAATTAATCCTGCCTTGCTCCTGCTCTCCTGGGACTCTTTTCCTCCATTATGCAATGGCTAACTCTGAATAAACTCAACAGCCACACATGTGCAAGGAGGTGATGGAAGACAGACAATGCTGAGAAACAGTCTTTCACACCAGACATGTTTTCCCACCATACTCTCATAGATCTAGCTCAAGCCTCTTGTGGTAACAAGAGCTTGATGTGTATATCAATATTTTCATTCCTGAAACGAAACCAGCAAATATCACAAGAGGAGAGTAATTTTTCAACTGGCGCCTTCTTCTGTGGCAGCACACAGGGTGGCATGACTGAGATACAGCCTGTTTAATTGATTAGTGCACTTGAGAGAGGGCTGGGTATGGTCGTACAGATCATTCTAAACATTGATAAATTACCACCTTTGTGTGAAACGGTTGAGGTGGGACCACTGCCCTTTGACAAACCAGAAAATGAAATGATTACTATTGGATTCTATTGACTTGTCTGGTTTGAGCAGTTGTGCTTCTTCTGAAAGGTTAATTGGACTTGAACTCAAGAAATTAAGGGGTCAGCTAAGGTCACAGTGACAGCAGGCAAACTTTTAACTTAGCACTAATAATATTTGTCAGGGAAAGGACATGCTGGAGTTCTTTAGCCATGACTGCTCAGGGATTCACTATAAAAAAAATTCTCTGTCTACATTATTATAGAAGCTGTAGGTCTATGTGCTAATAATGCTCATTAGCCCTCTAATGTTCATCAGATACTTGCTCAAAACTGTGACTCTATGCTCAAGAAAATTAAGCCAATATTGCACAGTTATATCACTGGGGATTAAAAAAAATCTTTTAGAAATGTTAAGAAATTCAATGCAAAACAGTCTGCAAAAAAATTCTGCAAGTGTGTCAAACTGCAAAACTCTTTACTTTGGGAATTCTTAACTTTCTTCTTGTTTTGATTTTGCATGTTTGATTCTTTCTCATTTTATAAGAGCAGATTAAGAGTAATTATACAAATTCCCTAATGAATTTTTTGTTAGGCCAAAAAACTGAAAACCCAGCCCATCATCAGGTAGGAGAGGATTGAGCTCTATGTTATGTAAGGAGGAAAGGGCCCCAAAATATTGTCACTATCTTCTAATTGTTGTATAGTTTGGACGGACCACATGTTCTTTCACATTCTTGAAAGACCTCAGCAAGCTGGAGAAATGAGCAAAGAAGTTTTTAAATAATAATATTATTAATATGTGATTTCACATTGGTATCACAGGACATATGCACATAGAGATATACTTCGTTTTCAAAATACACTATGCATTTTTTATATTTCAAGACAATTAAGCATTAATAATATTTAGTGAAAAGTCAGAATTATACTTGGATATGATATGAATTAATTTTCTGATTAATGGCCCAGATAATTTACTTGATCAGATTTATCCTTAGTACAAACAGAAGAGAGCATAACTCAGTTTTATGGTCTTCCCTTGCTGGAATATGTTAACTGGACATATTAAAAGTAACATATGTTACTTTTAAAACTTTCGTCTTGTGTATGTGTTGCACATAGCTCTAGAACATCATTGTAGATTCATCTAATTTGAGAAGTGGAGGAAAGATTATTATTGCAATTACAAGTGAGTATGCTTACTGTCAGAAAAAAAAACCCAATTTTTTTGATGATCCACTTGAATGCAGATACAATTGCTTTTATGGATTTTGTAAGTGACAAGATATGAAAATATATTCTATAGCTTAGATTGAATTTGGATACTGGTGGTGGCTCCTCTGGTACTAATTATGAACAACTTTCCTAGAAACATGAATGCATGAGAAGAATTAGAGTGTTAATACCTGTCCTTACTAACTTACTGCAAAACATGAGGAAATTTGTTTTCAATTAGTGGTTTTAATAGCTTTTTAACAAATATTTTTCAAATATGAGAAAGAACCTATGGAACATGCAATAACAATCAAGTTTAAAGACTTTAGATGAAATTTAGACCAAAAGTCTAAAGCTTAGAGAGGCAGCTGCAGGCCCCTCCTGTACCTGAACTTTAATTGATCAAGTGCAGACCAAAAGATATCAGCTGAGAAGACCTCCATGTCAAAATAAAAAGTGTGTATCTACTTCCTTGAGTGGAAAGTCATGCTGCATGTAAGAAATACAAAAGTAGAGATAGATGGAGCAAGAGAAAATTTTACACATCCTGAGACCCATTAACTTAGGAGAAATATTCCTAGGAAAAAAATTTAAATAAACTACAAAATCCCAGTTCATTGCTATGCTCACAAACCACAATAAGATCAGCTTCAGCATGGACAAATGAGTCTAACCAAATAATTTTTATAGAGAGAATTTTGATATAATTTTTCTACATTGATACAAGGCTAACAAATTATGAGAAAATAATCAACATACAAAAATACTTTTAGTCAGTGGACTTTGATTAATCCTCTGGGTTTTAATCTAAAATTCTTTCTGGCATTGTTTCTGTATTAGAAAACTTGATATAGGGTATTCCATTTAAAATTCTTTTAAATTGGGATTACCTTACTAGAGTAGGGAGTAGCTATTGTTACTCACTAGTATTATATATAATATATCACCAGAAATCATAAAGGGGAATATACAATGTCACTTCTGAAGATTCTATTGTATGATTAGAACCAGAAATATATTATCTGGAATTGTGCTGTTCATAATTATGCACTTCTTATTTAATAAAAAAGGCCTTTTTGAGATATGCAATACTGTAAAACTTTCAGCACCTACTATTTGCCTGTTTAGGATGTCAGGAGGCAGAAATTAATTTCTTTAAAGAAGCATACAAAGCATGTACAAATAACCCAGCAGTGATCTTTGCTGCCCTGAATGAAGCTTTAAAGACATTCTCTCTACAATATTTATGATGAGATGCCCTATACAGTTCAGTTTCATTTCTAAAGTGGGAAATAGAAACATATCTTTATTCACATAAGAAGTTGCTAAACATCAAGAGAAAGAGAGGACTATACACAGCCTTTTGCTATCTCTACATGGCAATGTTAAATTTGACAAAAAAAATAAAGGGTTGTTAGTACTTCAGTTCCTGAGTTATAACCTTGGTTTCTCTGTGTTTAGAGAAAAATCACATTATGACTATGTAGCAGAAAAGTTACAAAAAGTATTCCTATTATATCACATTGCCTCTGGGTCAGCACTTAATGCAATTTACCTTTAGAAAGAAGTAGAGTTCTTGTAACCTTATTTTCTATTTGGGAAGTGCAGTAAAACAACCCTTTTAGAGCTGGTGCATTAAAGAGTGGAGGAAAGTAGAGGAGCAGCAAAGAGAACAAATAATATATTTCTTCCAGCCAGGCAGAATAAGAAATTTTACTGTATTTGTTGAGGGTATCGTTGGGTCTTAGATTAGGAGGCACTTAGTGTCTTCAATTAAAATAATGACTGAATTAGTTGGTTTTGTATTTTAGGCAGTTTTGGAGTCCTGCTATTAACATAACACATTTTTGTTAAAGTTTCTAAGTCCTAAGACTAGAAAATTCCAAGATCTCTCTATCAGAAATGTATTCCTCTTTCTTAAAATAAATCCAAAATCTAACCCTCATATTTTTCTCAGTAATTTTTTTCTACTCAAATTTGATTAAGGCTGTAACTTGTCAATGTAAAACAGCATTTTACATCATATAAATGACAGTTATTGGCCAAATTATGCCTCTTGATAGAATATTATGACATGAAATTAGTTTGCATGCACATAGAAAAAAATACAGCAACAACAAAAAATCATTGGCTTGAAGCTATGTACAGTCTACTTGTAAATGCGTGCTTGAATTAAAAAAGAAGATAAAACAATTATAGCAGATAGTGAGTTTTCTGCTCATGTATACAGTGTATTTTGCTGAGTGAAGCACTATTGCTAGTAATGAATAATAACAAACTATTATGTATATATTTACTTAATGTGACTGTGGTTATTGTCATTATTTGTTTAAAAAACAGGAGTCTTCACTGTAAAATAATTTTTCTTCAATCTTCATACAGAAGATGTTATACAGGATACAGGAGAGATTTTAGATTTAAGTAACTTCTTTATTTCACTTCTATGTATCTTGTCTTGTAAATTCCTCTTGCCTCGGACTTTCCTGACTGCTGCTCTCATCTTTAATCTCAGGTACAGACATGTGAAAACTGTGTTCTTCCACGTAGTTTCAGTTCATTCCTTCATAAAAAACTAAACAAAACTGCTTTATCAAGGATTAAGTAGCCAGAAATAAAAGCTAAATAAAGATTTTAATCCTATTATTCTTGGCATCTCTTCGGGCATTTTTTATAATTTTGACTTTGCAATCAAATTACCAAGTCTCAGCTTTAGGTTTGTTTTGATGAAGAAATTCTATTAGCATTTATAAGACCCCAGGATGCAATATTGACATTAGAAATTGCTGAAGTTGTTTAAAAAAAAGTATCAATATCTAGCTATAGCCATGGACAATTAAGAACAATAGGTGTATGCTCCCATTGTATGTAACCTATCCATTTAAAACGCTTCATGAATTATTTTTAAATCTAACATGACATTGAATGTACTGTTCAGAAAACAAAGTGCAGCTGTGGTGCCATATCAAAACCACGAGGAAGGACAAGCCCTGTGAGCCCTTGGTGGGGCAGGCTCTCCCAGCCTAGTCATAAATTCCCTGGGGGATCTCAGGGTTTCCTTTCCACTGAGGAGCAAGGACTCCTTGTACACACACAAGGGTCAGGCCTGTGCTACATCCTGGCACACAGAGAACTGCAGCAACGTTTTTGCCTTGATATGTATACCAAATATCACCTCAATTATTTCATGAATATATGCAAGAAAAATAAGAGAAATAACCAGGTACATTCTGATAATATTTTAAGATTATTCTTTCATGTTGTTGAAGAAAGTTAATGTTGTTGTTATAATCCCTGATTAAAAAAAAAAAGACAAGAAGATTAAAGAAATAAGGGACTGCTTCTCTATATGCATATATAAAAATGTATTGGTTCTCATAGTTTACTCAAGCAAAAAGACAAACTCTTGCTTGAATGATCTGCTGTAGTCAAGATATTAGTATTTATGAAGTAACCTTAACAGGACTAAAAATATTCTTGCAGATGAGTTTCAATCAGCCTGATAAAGCTTATGTAATTTTATAATTTGTCTTCTTCTTTCTAATTTTTTTGCTGGTTTAGTTGGATAGTTTCTCTCTCTACCTACAGCTAAAATTCAGTATTTGGAGCAGTTATTTTTATACAGTGCAGTAAATATTTTAGTGCCCTTGCATAACATCCATCTGAATGAGTTACTTCTAATCAGGTTTAAAATGTAAAAGCATTTCAGGCTGAATTTTTTAAAAGTCTCTAGATGCTAGATGTATGTGCCATGCATAATGTTGCTGAACTACAGCCTGAAGTGGGGCTTCTTACGAGCCAGTGAAATGCTAAAATTGAAAGAAAACCCATAAGTACAGCTACAAGGATTCTGACTTTGCATCTAGGAAGTCTAGGAGGCTCCAGGCTGGCAAATCTTGTGTCTGTGGCAGTAGTTACCCCAGTAGCTGTGTGAGAAGAAGGATGGATGGGGTCTTGAGCATTTTGGTGCTTTTCAGTGCTGCTCTGCCAGTGGTGCCTGAGAGTCTGTTTGTCTGCTGGAGCATAATGTGACTGTCTACTTCATGCTTTCTGGCTCCAGAACTCTTTGGGAGGTAGACAGACTTGCAGTCTTTCTTAGTGCTGAATTTATGTTGTCACTCAGCATGAAAATCTCTGAAAGATTATGTGCCCTAGTATTTCCTTCTCTTGCCCTGACAGTAAGGAGAGGCAAGGAACATGATTCTGTGCATATCTTCCCATGGGCTCAATTGAAATTGAAAAATAATTTTTACAAATTTTCAATCTATTCTTTTCATATTCCCATTTTCCATAATCGGAAGCCTTGTTGAAAACTATGTATAATGAATATTGATTTTTGAGTTCATTTATATACTTGTGTTGTTTGAATACTCGGGTTGGACCAAGGTTGACAATTTCTTGGAGTGTAGGTGACGGTACCCACATACAGATTCTTAACTATCTGAGCAAAATACTGGCAAGATTGCTAAGCTGCAATAAAAGTTAGATTTTATCAATATTCTAAGTATTTTTCTGAATGGTTTAACATTTAGTAAACCCAACAAAAAATTATTACATATCACTGCACTCAAAATTTTTCTTAATATCAGGTCACTTATTAAAAAATCAGTGAGAATTTTTGAAATCTTGGCTTAGAATAAAGGAAATATAAACTAAGTTTGCTCAGTCAGGGCTAAAGCCTACTCCAGTGTTTTCTTTTAAGAACAGAAACTTCTATGGAGTATAAATTTCCCTTCCCTATTGCAGCAAAGCAAGTTACAGTCCTTGTGGAATAGTTATATTCTTGGTGCTAAGCCCTATTCTTCTTGAGAAAGGACTTGCAAAAGTGGATATTCCTGAGTGGTACCTCTAGCAAAATTTGTGGGTTTTAATCTATTTTCTCCCTACCCATAGGGTTATTGCCTTTCCTTTTACCAGTAGAGTTATACTGAAAGTTAAAAACTATATTAAATTCTTTTTCTTTTTTTTTTTTTTTTCCAATGTCAGTACAGCACGCCCATGGCAGTGCATTTCCTGCAGTGCTGCCTGTTTCAGTGTCAGCCATACCATTCCCTTCTCAAGCAGGGATGGCAGGAGGGACAGGGGATGCTCCTTTTTCACTCAGTCTTCCTCCAGTGCCACGTGCAATCAGATTTGTGGCATGTCACTTCAATCTGTCAGCATCCCCTTAGTGCTACTCAGTCACCCGTAAGGAAATACCTTGTGTGTTGGCAGAGGATGTTCTTTAACAACACCCAGTCGCTCAGTCAAGCAGGCTAAAAGGGGCAGCAGACAGCACCTTCACACCAGTGTATGCTAGCTGAGCTCTCTGTCGATGTGTCTTGACCTCATAAGAAGACACAGCAAAAAGGCCAGGGTGAAGAGCAGAGAAGGGCCACTCTTGCCTTGTCTGCTAAAAATGGCAGCTTCCTTTACTCCCCTCAGCCAGAAACAAACATATTTTATACGTGTGTGGGGGTTCACATGAGGTATTTTTGCATATAGATATATAGAGATATATATATATACATAAACAAAACTACACACACAATTTCCTTTTTGCAGTATGGGAATGTAACCACTAGATGACACCAAGAGATAGTTCCTATAGACCTGATTTTTCATTCTTTATTCATCTGTCTGTTCAAAAGGTGACATTCTTGCTGAGATTGTAATTAAGATTACAGACGTACGCAAATTAAGTCATCTGGCAATTATTAATAGTTACCTTACTTTAATATTATCAATTACTGTCCTAGAGTGCAAAGAGCTTAGAATTTATGATCATTTGGACAGTGGATCTCAAACATTACCTCTCCTTCCCTGCTGTGCATATGTTTAATTGTCTGCTACAGAAGCATCGTTGGTATTTCCACAGCCAAGAGTCTGCTGGTGCTCCTGCAGCAAACTTTCCTGTTGGAGTGGGTTACAATTCATGTCTGAGAATCCACAGAAGGTGAAAACCCATCAAGTCATGCTGCAAGATCATGTATTTATACCAGATGACAATTAACAGTTTTGCCCCACTCTGCTACTTTTATTATTCTTTTGAAATAAACTAAAACCATGGGGTTTGATAACAAGAACTAAGAAATGCTTTCCCTTTCTTGGAAGAATGTAAAAATTTGATATAAATTTGATATAAATTTTTGAGATTTGGGTTTTGGTCATGGCAAAGAAGCAGGTTTAAATTGTCCTTTTTAGGTTATTTTATTAATAAACATTTACACTACCAGATAAACAACAACAAAAAATGTATAAATATCCAAGGCCAACAAGCCAGCAGGTCAACAGGTCTGGATGAAAGTTCTAAGTGGTGGATAGAAATTTATTCCCATGTGTGTAAGATCATAAAAGCAACATAGTATGAATCATGTCATCCATAAATACAAATTAGACAGACTCTGCTTGAAAAAAGAGATAATTAGTTTGGCCACAATAAAAAATATAAGTCTAAATGAAACAATGCTCTTCAAAGATTTTTAGAAATTCCTACCTCCTATCCCCATCTTCAGGTATTAACATAACTAAGTGATAACTTTTTTACTGAAAGAAGTTATTAATAAATATTCACTGGGTTACAACGACATAATTTAAAAAAAAAAAGAAACACCAACAAACCAAAACTAGAAGACTGGAGTAGAATACTTTTTCTTATATGAGTGTGTTACAAATATACCCATGTTTTTCATATACTTTGATATTACTGCTTAGAAAAACTTCAGCAATTCCCCACAGTGTCTATTGTGGCCATCATCATAGTGATAGAAAACAGAAGTATTTATGAGGAACTTACTGGTGAACTCAATACAAGTAAGAGGAAATGGGGAATACAGCACAAAACCTCTGTTGAGCCACATCCCCAGTCATTGGGTTTTTTAACAGTAATTGTTATTTTTAAGCATTTTTCTGATGAGGCAATAAATTTAAATGCCATGGATGAAGCCTCTCAATCACAGCTTGCCTGAGTGGTTCAGAGTGATTGCTGTCATCCCTCTCTGTGACACAGTGTGAGCTGGGAGCTGCTCGAGCATCCACCCTGTGCTTTGCCCCTGCTCCAGGGACAGCTGCTGAGATTTCTGAACCCAGCCACCTGGCCCAGATCAGGAGATACTGGGAGGCACCCACTCTCTGTGAGAACTCACAGTGCCAACCACAGAAACCTGCCAAGGTGACGCCTGGCAAAGGGGAAATAATAAATCAGTGAGTGTATGAAAAGGAGTCATTGTGTAAAGAAATTATAAAGGTTATAAGGAGGGATCACATGCCTGTTGTATGGGAAAGAAGAAATGAAATCTTACTGTAGCCCAAGGAATCTGGGGATGTGATTTCTGAGAACACACAAAACCCACCATTAGCTCTGGTAATACAGTTAAGGAAGACTTTCTTGTCCAATGACTTTATTGATATGTGGCTTCCACCATGTCTCAGAATAAAGTGACAAATTCCTATGAAGTATAATTTCTGTGTAATCACTATGGTGATTAGTACAGGGACTCTGCAACTATAAGTTTGCAAGTAATTGAATAGAAAAAAATGACATTTTTATTCCATTTGTATAAATAAGACAGACTTTACATGAACTTTACTTTTTTGAGGGGGTTGGTTCAGTTTCTATTTTTCTTTTCAGAAACTGCATGGAAATACTTCCTGTAAAAAATGTCTTGGAGATCATGGTTTTCAAAAAAATAGAATGCATATCATAACTGTTTGATGTTTGATTTTTATTTCACATCTGAAAAACAGATCCCATTTTTATGTGGAACAATGACAATTGTCAGTGAGAGCACCACATACTCTGTTTGACTCTCTGTTGTTAAAAATCCAGCTTGTTTTGCCCTCAGCAGTTTTACAGGCAGTTCAAATTGCCTCATAAAACTCTAATGGTTTTCCTCATACACAATATGTATTGTGTGACAGGCACAGAAAACACATCTTATCACAGTTTATGCTAGGTAAAATATGCATCCATCTATATCACTGGTCCACCTTCAAGAATTTTTAATTGTAAAATAGCTCTGAAAATATACTATCAAGTAATACACATTTTTGAATTTAAGCCTTTTAAAAGTAAAGCAATGGCATATTAAAGTGTATTAAAACTTCTATATGTTCTATTATGGATGGTAAAGTTTTAACAATCTAAGAAAATATTTAGAAAATATTAAAAAATATATATCACAAAATATTTTTGGTAGAGGTCTTATTTGGTAGAGAAATACCTTTATTTTGGGGGAGCTTTACATATGAGGACTAGCATTAACAGATATTGTGTTCAGGAGGAATTCATAAGCCATGACATTTTCTAACACCTTGAAATTTATGTCAGAGAGATGCACAGATGATAATTGTCCCAGATTATCTGATTATTTTTATTTCTAAATATGTTAATTACTGCTATCAATAATTTAAAGTGTGCAAAATTTGAAAGTTATTTCTCAGAAATCAACATATCTGCTTAGAACTTATGAAGTGTCTTGTAGTGTTATCATATTTGCCAGATTCTCCTCATCTACTATCTATATTTTTCATTTTAAAGGACACTGATTTCACCATTTCAATATTTTTGCAAAACTGTGAGGTTTAAGCATCTAGATGTTTTTAAATCTCGAGTCTTTATTAAATCTTATCTGTTCAGTAGTTGTGACTATTAAATATATAATCTAAATTACAAAATCCTGACACAAGACTTGGCTCACTGGAGTAAAAAGCATTTTAGAAGTTTGTATGGTGTGATTAATAAGTCTTGGAAGATTAAGGGGATTTTAGTTTAGCTTTGTCTTTTAATTCTGTTAAATTGCCTTAATGTCCAGCAAAATCATTCAGTCATATCAGCTCCATTCTGCTTTGGGTTGGCTGCTGCCTTTCACTCTCCAAGAAAAAATTACAAATACAAATGTTCAGTTGCTCATACAACGGACACTTTGTGGTTACCCTTAGTCTCAAATGTTTAATCAGACTTCCAAAAACCATGTGGCATATAATATTTGGCAAAACATTATTAGATGTAGTTTTAGTATTAATGATGACGTTATCATTAATAATTATTATCACCATTATAGCTGTTGATAATCAAAGAATACAAGCAATGCAAGATTATGGGGACAATGTTTTGGTTTTTTTTTATAAGCCAGCTAATACAGGTTGAAAAAATAAACCAGGAGACACAAGCCTTTGACAGACCTGAAATAGAAACAACAAACTTCAAAGGTGACCTGGGTTTATCTTGACCATATTTTGTATTAGCACCCGTAGACAGGCATAGTGGAGATCCATTGTTCAAAGCACTGTACAAATAGAAAATAAGAGACAGCTCCTGGTCCACTGAGTTCACAAGCCAAACACTGAGCTAGGGAAAAGCAGGAGGGCAAACAGGCATACAAAGGTTAAGATTTAACAGCTCAGTGACAGAACCAGAAAGGAACTTGCATGTCCTGGTCTGCAATATAGACCCAAATTTCCCAGGACACATTTGAAAGGCAAATGGCAATTTGTACATCGTCCCTCATAACCCTTAACTGTAGAAACTTCCACATTTGAAGGTCAAGATGGACCCTATGTGTGTCAGTGCCTGGTTCTGCAAATCACTAGCCTGAGCTGCAAAATGACTACCCTGCAAATTCATGTAAATTCAGTAGTGCAAATCCACTGGTGGAAACACAGTGAGCCCCATGGCAAAGAAACAAATCATAAGATGAAGCCCTTTATCTGGAGTTTCTTATTTTTACTCATTTTATAAACATGTATCATAGTTCTGAACGGGATGCTTAGCCAGCATTTTTACTCTGTGATTATTAACAGCTAATTTAAGATTAGCAATTTGTGGGAACTTGATATATCAGAAAGTAGGTTAAAAATGATGCAATGATTTAATTTACTTCCCCCCCCCCATTTTTCTGATAGAAATATTTCCTTTTTTTTCCCATTTACAGGTGCAGAATTAAAGAACATGTTCACTCACTATATTATTGGTGCACTTAAGTGAAGTGTTCCAAAGCATATAATTACCGTGTAGGTTTATGGCCCTGAAGTAGATTGGGATAGTGGTGCTGCATATCCATGATTTGAAGGACATACAGTGATGATTATAGAGGCAGTACTCTACATCCATTCCAGCCCTTTTGTGTTTAGCTGGTTGCCATGGCAAATAATTGGATAGAATTTAAGCCACTTTCTTCTAAGCGGGAACTTCATAATTTTACCCTTCACATAATTTTGAACATACTTTTAAAGATTCTTAAAGTTTATGCAGGAATGGAATACAGACTTGGAAGAAAAAAAAATAGATTTCTATACATGGAATGACAGTTGGTTTGGAGGTTTCTTTATTTCTTTTTTTTTTTTTAAATCCTGAGGATTCAGTTTTCTTGACAACATGATATTGCAAAATTTGAGCCTAGTGAAAATGAAAAAAGATTTGAATCTAGAGCAATAGGAAATATGAAAGTGAATGATCAAATACAGCTCACTTTAGCAATTGGTATCAAATAGAAACAGATGGGTTATTTTATGCACTAAACTCTCCAAATGTATTTGGCTCAAACCTTTTTTAAGCTTTGAAAATGTTGCTTATGTTGTGTTTATGGTTTGTGGTAAGCACCTTTCAGATCCTTATTTTTCAGTTTGGCTCTTTTTCTGGAGACATAGTTAAACTTTTGGAAAGATCTGCTGTGATTTGAAATCAGTGCCTGACACGCCACCCTTACTTCAGTTTGGGGTTCATTATCCTATAGACTGCACTACCAACTGTAAAGCCTCAGCAAGCATTTCACAACACATGGCAATAAATGCAGACAGAGCTTCCCTGCTCGCAGTAATCTTTTACAGAGGGGTTTTCTGAAGATTCACAGAACACAAGAATATCTTGTCCCCTTACATTAGTCCTAAGCCTGGCAGAACCATTGCTGCCTTCTTGTTTAAAGCAAGCAGCACCCTGAGGGAGCCAGAAAGTGCAGCTGTTGCTATAACATGTGGACATGGGGAAGGCCATAGCTTCATTCACCCCATTTCCCTTAGAAACATAACTTGTTCCTGCTGTTTAGAGAAACATCACCCCTAAAACAAGCTACTTGGACATTTTAGAAGGAGGTGGCTTTGATGCTTGTGGAGAGGGATCTGCCTGCATTTTCTGTGACTAAAATAGGTGGAAAGAGTAACTCCAGAGACCTTCAGGACACCTATATTTTCATTGGTTAGATGGGAAACCTAAGCCCTTTTCTACTTGTTTATATGTTTAAACCTTAAACAAAGCCATTTCCCTGTGACAGGTTACTGTGTGACCTGGACTGTAACTGTGCTTGTGATGTAGGGACCAGAGCAGTATGCCTGATCTTCCTAATTTTTATCACCTTTCATAATAACAATTCTATGTCTTGTGATTACAAAAATTAGAACATTGCTTTCACGCTTTGATTTGTACTTCTACATTTCAAACTTCCTAACAAACTAGATTGTGGTTTCGCTGCTCCTTTGAGAGAAGTATCCAATCCAAGATTCAAAAATTAATTATTGACACTGAAAAAGCCTGGTTATTTTAGAAACTAAATTAATAGAAAGATTGGAGATTTAAAGCTAGTTCTAATACTGCTGTATTATTCCTCTATTTTGCCTTTTTTACAGTCTTGATTCAGTGTTGAAACTGAGTAACAGAGTTTTATTTTAGATTTGACAATACGGAACACATACAAAAGGATATAAAAAGAAGAGGTCTATTTTTCAAATGCATTCACCAGCACTTTTTCAGTTTGGTTTTTTTTGTTTTGTTTTTTTGGGGTTTTTTTGGGGTTTTTTTTTGGGTTTTTTTTTGTTGTTTTGTTTTGGGTTTTTTTGTTTGTTTGTTTAGTTGGTTGGTTTTGTTTTGATTTGTTTTGTTGGGGTTTTTTTGAAATGTTTTTCTGAAAATTTTATCCTTTACTCAAAGATTCAGCATTCAATCACTGATTATTTTTGGTAGTGTTTTCTACAGGCTGGCGTGTTTTTTTCAGAGTGCAACTTGGTAGTAAATTAATTTTTAAAATTATGACCTGCCTAGAATGTAAAATAAGGAGAGCTGGCTTGTGAGTTAAACAACTTTGGGGATCTTCTTTGAGTATCTTTTGTATGGTGATGGCAATCCACATTTTCTTTTCTTCTACTTAGCTCCAAGTACCTGGCAACAAATTTGTTGTGCCTGCATGTACAACAAATGCACATTGATAAGGACTCTTGACTGCTATAAATTTTTTTATATGGAGAAAACCAAAGAGAAAATGTGGAGTATCCTTTGGACTCTCAGTAAAATGTTGGTTTTTTTTTTTAATGAGTTTTGAATTTGTATGTTGCTGCCTTTCTAAAGGTGTATTGCAGCTCAATGCAGCATAGGACATTGTAGCCTCTTTTGTTGAGCAGAGCTATGGCTATTTCCTGTAAACAGATATTGTGGCATCTTTAAATACTTATTGAGATAACTTAATTTCAGTTTGTTTATAACATTTTTATTACTCAGAGACAGTGGTGACTAAAGGATATTACCTTAGATGAACAAGATCACTGGTATTCTTTCTGAAGAAATGTGGATGTGGCAAAAAGTGTGTTATCCTAATTAAAAATGCTGTAAGTAAATGTCTATAAGGAAAGGCATTATTAAAGATTGAAGAATAACATAGTGAAAGGGAAGGCATCTACAGGATGAGGTGGAGAAAAGAAAATATAGATACCTGCACTGGTAACATACTGAGGCCCTGTGTGAATCATGGGCAGAAGGTTTGGGCAGCTAGACTAGGAGTGCCTCATCATATTATCTGTCTCTTCTGAGCAGGTTAGCAGCTTTCATTTGTTACCTCTTGCATCAACTCCTGCCACAGATTAAGACATAATGCTAAGGGAGGTCAGTTGTGTCCAAACCACACAAAACTAGTCTAGGTGTTCCCAGTGTTTTCAGTACCATCATAACAAGAAAATAATTGCATTTAGAGTTCACATCAAGGGAGAAATTTTAGCATCAAGAGTAGGAGGCTCACCTGGGCAACTATATGAAAATACATAGAAGAGAAACAGAATAAAAAGAAAGAAAAAGCTACTGATAAGTGATACCTCAACTTTATATAGTGGGCAGCATCTATATTGAACTAGAAGGTGGATATACACTTCAAAAGGAACTGCCAAGGCAAGTCACTTAATTTCCCAGCAGCATAAAGTTGTAAGTACAAAACATGGTGAGTCTCCTCTGACAAAGTTTAGGAAAAATGACAACATAGGTCATAGTAGCATCTTAGGCCCTTGAATTTTTTTTAACCTATATGCCCAAGCAAACAATGCCTGTATTGATTGGGAAAAGCTCTCTTTTCCCCAACCAGTTCAACGACAGCCAAATAACACCTCTTGCTCTGCTCCTCTCTGTCTTCCTGTTTTAAGCCTGAACAGACCTCACCTACATTTTTTGCTTTTTTGCTGTCGTTGTTGAGGAATTGAAGGATCAGTGTGACATTCCAGCCCCTTCATGTCCACAGCTGATCTCAGTTTCCTCTCAAACAGCTCTTGCTTAGGTTCTGCTCCACAGGGCTGCTGCACTGCAGTTTGTGAGGCCCAGAAATAGTGACCACTGTATCTATTTTGCAAATATTACAAACAACACCTAGGTATATTTGGGTTTTAATTATGAAGAACATATAAAAGTCCAATATGAAAGCCATTTACTCTCTTCCCATTAGAATTCCTTTAAATAGAAGGGTTTATCTAATTTTTGCAGAGTAAATTATTCCCCAAAAACCACAAGGAACTCTTACAAGCTCTTTGTTGCCTTCATAATAGATAACGTTTGTCACATGATATGGGAATCCTTAGTAGGATCAATACTATCTAATATAGTTTTTTTCAGGGTAATAATTTCTAGAAAATAGATTTTATCATTTTTTAAAAATAAAAACTTTATTCACAGTAAAAGGATACTTCATGCTGTAAAACAATATTCTATCATACTTACTTGACTAAAAGAATCCTGTTGTTTAGTTGGGCCATCATTTCATATGTAATTTATTTTATCTATAATAATTTATAATTATATAGTTTTTTTATTTGTTTGGGATTACATTGAATTTTCTAATGACAATCAAAATATCTACAGGCTTCAATACATGGTTCAAAACATCTGAGCTACCTGTTAGAGCAAGCCTGGAAATGAATGAATTCTCAGTATTGTCTTAAAGCACTGAACAAAAACCCTTTTCATCTCACAATAATATTTACAGCTTTCAGCAATACACCTCTGTTTCTCTTGGCTTCCTCGATACAGGTGAAACACAATACAAAGCAAAACCAACTCAGTCCTTTGTGGAAATAGTTTATTAAACAATGAAAAGTAAAGCAGCAGTGTAAAGCAGCAAAGTTGCATCTTTTGGTTGGCAAATGCACCGTAGAATAAAGAAGTGGATCACGCCTACACATACTGCATATTTTTGCTCACCTATGTTAGATGGAGTCTGAGTGATGGCGTAAAGGCAGAAAAAGTGCTGGCCTCTCATTCTAGAGATTTCATCCAAATTTTACAGTAACAAAATTACTGATATTCACCTTGGATAAAATTAATACCTATTCTCAGACTCAGTAACTTTCCCTGAGTATTATTCAGACTTCTGAAAGCGCCCAGTCCTCTTCCTGCACAGTATGGCATATTCAGGCCAGACAACCTACTGTCTGAGGAGACTAATCCCCAGACTGTCACCTCATATATCAGGGCTCAGCGTAGATGAGTGGGGAAACTGCTGGATTGATAAGCCAACACCAATGGTGTGAGGTCCAACATGGCCAAGTGACAGGTCCGACACTTCAGTCACAACAACCTCATGCTGCACCAAAGACTTGGGGCTGGAAAGCTGCTCGTCAGAAGAGCAGCTCAGGCTGCTTCTCATCAGCAGCTGAACATGAGCCAGGATGTGCCCAGGGGGCCAGGAAGGCCAGTGGCATCCTGGCCTGGCTCAGCAATGGTGTGGGCAGCAGGAGCAGGGCAGGGATTGTCCCCCTGTCCTGGGCACTGCTGAGGCCACACCTCGAGTGCTGTGTCCAGCTCTGGGCCCTGAGTGCCAGAAAGACACTGAGGGGCTGGAATGAGTGCAGAGAAGGGCAGTGGAGCTGGGGCAGGGTCTGGAGCACCAGTGCTGTGAGGAGCAGCTGAGGGGCTGGGGGTGTTTATCCTGCAGGAAAGAGTGTTTATCGTGCTCAGGGTGATCTTGTCACTCTCTACCATCCGCCCTAGTAGGAGGCTGTGGCCAGGTGAGGTTGGTCTCTGTTCCCAGGCAACCAGTGGCAGGATGAGAGGACACAGCCTCAAGCTACACCAGAGGGGTTGAGTTTGGATAAAAGGAGGAATTTCATCATGGAAATTGGTGTTAAAACCACTCTGATGGTGGTGGAGTTGCTGTCCCTGGAGGTGTCCAACAAATGACTGGCAATTAGTGCTAGGGTGCAGTTGACAAGGTGGCGATTAGTCAGTGGTTGGAACAGATGATCTTAAGGGTCTTTTCCAACCTAAATGATTCTGTGATTCTGTGAATTGGTATGTGTGGCCTGGGCTCTATAGACAAAACCTGAGTACCCTAACTGAAGCTACTAGAATTTTTGAAACTGAGACTGAAAACGTTTGTGCAGCCTGTAAATGTAAATTAATCTGCATGTTCATCCAAGGAGCATATTTTACTTCAGAAATGCCATGTTTCTATGGCTTTGGATATTTTTTCCACAATTTTGTGTTGGTTGAAGACTCTAATATTTAAGACAGACATTTTCATTAGTTTCCAAGAGATACTTTCAGAGTTAGTCTGAGGAATATAATCTTTTATGCTTCCTCCTGGGATAGTGTAACTTGTCCATCATTCCTTATTGCAGTCTTTGGTCACAAACAATCTATAGCAGATTTGTGCTCTGCTGCCTGCAATTGAAAGCTACGCAAAGGTTCCCTTCAAGGGATTACATAGGTATTGAGCTAGCTGTGTTTTTTTCCTAGCATGAAATAACCAGACAATACATTTTAATTTAAAAATCGTATTTTGTAATACTAAAGCACCTTCTAAGTTACTCTGTAACATTCTAGAAGATGGTCACATAAATACAACATTGATGAAGCAGGTGTGTCCTAAATAACATTATCCCAGCAAGTATGGCAGATTTCTAGTCTTAAAGATGCATGAAGAAGGTTTCTTGGCCATGCCTCTTTTCTTATACCAAGACTTTAAATGGAGTAGAAAGTACTTGCCATGCATTTCCTCTGTCATAAGGAGAATGCTGCAAGTCTGTAGGAAGAGTGGGCATCTTTGCTGTTCCAGAGGAGAGCAACATCCCATCTACCCATACCCATCACTGCGTGAGACAGGGGCCATGAGGGGCAGTACAGGGCAAGGTCATGCTGATGGCTGTCATCATCTTCATGAAAATTCTGACTACACACTGCTTCAAGCATAGTCTGGTGCCTGCAGAGGGGAAGAACAAGGAATTGGATATGCATCTTTGGGTAAGTTATCTGTTATGTTGCCGTCAGGCATCAAGAAGTAGAGATGTGTCTCACTGCGGGCTCTTATCTCTGTTTTCTTTCTTTTGAATCATAAAAAACATTATAAAAATATTTCAGGAATTCTAGCTGCCATCAGATATTCCTTCTTATAAAGGCTTGAATTACGTCATGTACTCTTGCCAGGAAACAGTGTGGGGAACATGAATCCAATTTTGAAGAGATCTTCAGGGCAAAACTTCTGCACTGCCTGTCTGAGCTGAAAAATACCACACTGGGTTCTTGTTTCTATCTCACTGTAAATCTGTATTCTCTGTGCCTGAAGAGATCAGCAGGCCATGAAGCAATGTCATAATCAACAGGCAACAAACACATTTTCACATTCATAGAATATCAAGTTGAAGAGGACCTCAAGGATCATGGGGCCAAACTTCCCTGGTAAAAGCACTGTCTATGCAAGATGACACAGCACCCTGTTCAGATCTTTAAAGTGTCCAGTACTGGGGAATCCACCATTTCTCTGGGGAGACTATTATTATTGTGAAAAATTTTCCTTGTGTCTAACCAGAATCCCTGCAGGAGTGACTTGTACTCTTTAGCCCTCATTTTCGTCATGTGACTCCTTGGATAAAGGGAGCCTCCATCTCCTTTATAACCACTCTTCAAATATTGGATATAAATATATAATAAAGTCTCTTCTAACCTTTCCTTTCTCAAGGCTAAACAAAGCCAGTTCTTCCAGCCTTCCCTCACATGGCATATTTCCCAGAAAATTATGATCTTTGTGTTCCTTCTCTGGATGGTCTCCAGGCAATCCATATCTTTTCTGTATGTCAGGGGCTAAAACTGAACAGAGATTTGAGGTTTGGCCTGATAAGAGCTACAAGTGGGAGAGTGACTCCATTTCTGCTGGTGATGCCTTTGATGCAACCAAGCATCCTGCTGCCTTTCTTTGACACAGAAGCAACTACTCACTGGTATAGATCTTGTTTTCCTCCAGGAGAGTGGCCACACAGTGCTGGTAAAGACAGAATTTAAGAATGTGTCAAGAGCAACTGCTTTTTCAGTGCTGTTAGTGACTGAGTCACCTCTCCTGCTTAATAGTGGATTAGTTTGTTTGTTTGATTGTTTGTTTGTTTGTTTGTTTTTATTGGTTCTTGGTTTGGGTTTGGGGGTTTTTTTGATATTTTTTTTGTTGGGCTTTTTTTGTTTTGCTTGTTTCCATACATGAAGAAAGAGCCCTTTCTTGTAGTTTTTGTTATGTCTGACCAATCTAAATTTGAGCTGAGGTTTTGCTTTTCAAACTGCGTCTCTGCATGCCCTGGAAATGCCCTTGTAGTTCTCTGTGCGTATCTGCTTTCCAACTCTGGTATACTTTTGGTTTTGAGCATACTCAGAAGCTCTCAAATAAGCCAAGATGGCTTTCTGCTCTGCCTACTTCCCTTCCCTTTCCCTTTCAGTTCTCCACACTGCTGCCAATGTCCTGAATATACTTGAAATGCCTGTCACCATTCGGAGTGCGGCCGAACTGTTCTTTCCGAGGGAGCAGTGCCTTTAACCTAGAAGCATCGGTTCTTTCTGCAGTGCTCTCTGTCTGTGCACATTTTAAACTGAAAGTGCCTTTGGTTTACTGGGTGGGGCTCTGTCTGGCTTCCCTGGCCTGTGCCAGGGCAGGCAGCTGCTTGCAGACTGCGGCACAGAAACCAGGAGGATCTCCTTGCTTAGCAGCTGCCCTTCGCTAGGCTGGTGGCTCCTCCGCGACAATGAAGGTTGGTGCAGCTCCGTGGCAGCTCAAGGAGCTGAGCAGCCAGCCTGTACTCCTTCAGGCTGTATGCATCTGGCCTTTGACCCTCCTCAAATGCCCGTTCCTGCTCTGTGGGATTGCAGTATGCGACTGTTGTTTTCCTGAATCTGTGACAATGGCAGATTTGGGTACACTGTGCATGGAGCCCAGCACTGTTAGCACAGCCTCAGTATGAACTTTTGTCTTTCGTAGCTAAAAAACAACCGAACAACAACCCCCCACTCTTAGACACAATTCTTTTATATCAGATGTCAGAGGTGTGATGCAATAGTGGGGCAAGTACAGTAGAGAAAAAAAGAGAAATTATATTTTTCCTGAAGTAGAAACCCACTGGAGGCCATTAGGGCTATCTTCATTTGAAGCTGATAATTATCTTATCTACATTATCTTGTCTCAAGCTGCTTTTCTTAAATTTATCATTTGGAATGAAATTTGGACACTCAGCATTGACTGCAGGGACACAATTTCAAAAGCTTTTTTCTGAAAATCCTCAAGTGTTGTGAGACTTTACACAGGCTGAGAATGAAAAAATGGTATCAATAAAAATATAAGGGTAACAACAGAATAGCATTAGCTTCTGTAGGTTCTGAACTGAATTACTTCTCACCTGGAAGAGAAAATAAATTGCCTGTATATATTAGTTGATGACTTTTGAACACACATGTGCTGGCAAAGCTAGCTAGTTCAATCCCTTTTACCAATACACCCACCTCACTAAGGTCTGGGTTTTATCAAACTTCTAGAGTGGAATTACTGTTGTAAGTCTTTCTTTTGCTAGAAATAATGCCTATTTAATTTAAAATGGTAAGACCTTTCATTTCGTATTGTTTCATTAATACCATGAATGAACACTGAGGAGGAACAGAGAATTATATTGTATAGCCTAAATATCCTTTGTTAGGCACTGCTGAGTTACAGTTGTTGATTAATACGTATCTAATTGGCTAGCAAGTACTTCAAATATTTAAAATTAGTTCTTGCAAGTATGAATAACTCTAAAGGAGAATAAAACATGCTGTGGAAAGGTAATATGCATAATACATGTCTATCTCATTTCCAGTTTAGAAAAGTACAACCGTTAAAGTTTCTCCGCTCGTTTTTTTAATTTTGCCTGAAAAGATTTAATTTTCTTTTCTGTTATTTCCTTTAGCATTTCAGTCATCTAGGTAACAATTTAAATTGAGGTTATTTAAAACTTCTCACAGTTTTTTGTATTTTAACATATTTTTCCAATGCAATTACCACCCTCTTCGTATGAAAAGAGATAAAAGTGTACTTCCCTCAATTTTTTCTGTTGGCCTTACTGTAACAGAGAATTAAGTTTTATGTTAATTAGTATGCATAAATCCATTTAACAAACATAAGACCTGGTAAGAGGTTATAGTATCATTTATATAAACCTTGGGTGCATTTAGGGTATAAGGTTGACAGTGTACACCCTGGAGTGTATTTTATAGGAATCATGCTTGTTTCTGTGACTTTGTACTCCAGCCTGTGCAGATGTGGTTGTGTAATTACACATCTGAGAATCCTCATTAACTAATTGGGATTGTCACTGCCCATCAAGTCATGCATGTTGGACAATTAATCCTATCAATAATAGCCATCCTTAGGCAGCAAACAGGATCTTCAAAAGAGTTATAGATAATTATCAAAATTATTCCAAAAACATACAACCAAGAGAAGAAAAACAAGAAAAATAAAATCATCTCTGACATAAAAGTATATGACCTGTGTTGGTTTTGTGCCTTCTTTCTTGTGTATTTCACTGTCTTAGTAATGAGAGATTTTCTCATGGAAATAGGTGTTCAGTGTTCAGGCTCAGCTGAAAAATTAGCAGCAAATAGTCTCTCTGAACCTTGTAAAATAGGGACAGAAAAGCTTTGACTCAAATGAGTTATAAAGACATTACTTTTTTTGCATCATATTCTGTGTGTGTTTATATTTCTCTTTCAAACACAAGCTGTAGTAATATTTTCTTGTCATTTGTATTCCAGCACCAAATTTTATGTTCTAACTGGTGATGGAAAATAATAATAAAATGTGTGGTTAAAGCAGGTGCTGTTTGTAGTGTTTATATAAACACATTAGCACTCTTTTGACACAGCATGACCTGAACAAGTAGTTCATCCTACTAGTAACAGGGAAACAATAGCTGAGCGTGCCAGAGCCGAGTTCATTCAGATACTGCAAAATTAACACCAGATTATGAATACGCTTGCCACTGGTAATTAATCGTGAAAATTGCTGGAGGAGTTCCCCTACTGTGAGGGATATTGGCAGAAGTATTTACTGCTAATAGGCCTTGTTTAAGCTTTTTTTTTCCCCACCCCCTTAGAGATAAAACTTACAATAGACTGCACAGGAACTGGTAGATTATTGCATATTCCTTTGGCCTTTTTTCTTGTGAGCATTTCTGAATATCACCAGTGTTTTCCTTTCTGTTATTAGAAACGTACATTGTGTGTTTACATTCAGACCATTAAACTGTCCTTCACAAGGAGGATAATTTCACAATCTGGATACTCTTTTTCTATATTCCACAGTGATCTAACATTACTGCATATTTTGTAGCAGTAATTTAGGGACATCATAGGAAGAATTTTTGTATTTCAAATAATGTACAAGCTTTTATAACCTTAGGTAGTGGTTACATGAGATACAAAATCTTTGATGTGCCTATCATTTTAAGCAATTTTCCTTATATATGCCTTTTATTATGTGCTTTTAAAGTGTAAAAAATGACCAAGACATTTTCAATTTATGGTGTTTTCAAATGCAATAAAGGTAAATGAACATGAATATATTAACTAATTAAAAATTTAAAAAATTAACTTGTGACAGGTCACATACACTTCTCTATATTATTCTGAAACAGTTTATACAATATAATCATATTACATATTTCTTCCAATAGGAAAGAATGAAAAAAATATACCATAATGACTGGTTTTTAACAGGTGTGTTTTTGGACAGAACAAAAGACAATTTCTTAGTGAAACTAATGAGGGTTTTTTGTGTTGAGATTAATGAAAGTGGGGTTGAGGCCTATATCTGTTAAAATTTTACTATTGTACAATATGGAGGTTATGGAGGCATTTATTGCTGATTTTATGATGAACAGTAACAATTCTTGGCCCATATATGCCAATATTTGATTAAGCCTCCATATAACACATTCTATAGGCAATTTAGTTGATAATGACAATAATTTGATTTTTATAAGACATTTTTGATTGATCTTTTTCCAAAAAAATGTTTAACTATTTCTTATGAGAACTTGTTAAATGTTTTTCCATTGATTTTAATGAGAGTGAAACTTTATGTCTTCAATATTCAGCAGGCAAGCATTAGATCTGGTACTTCTTTATTAAAGATTGGTGTTTTTTCCCTTTTCAAAACTATTCGAAATCTGGACTGCATTTCCTTAATTAGTCTTTCTGCTCATAAAAGGCATACTTACTCTTCATCCTTCCTTTTCTGAGTCCTGTCAGTCCAAACAAAATCATAGCCTTCTATTTTTCTGTGGATTAGGTATATATTGTATGGTCTATATTTAAGTCCAGTGCAGATTAGGGAGACAATGTAAACAATAGACACACCACTTTAGAATTCAACCACTCATGCTGAATTTCTTTTTTAATTGAATTTTTAGTTTTCTTTGTGGCTTTGATAGTTTCAATTAAATGGAGGTCCTCTCATTAACATTATTTTTTTAATATTTTGTTCATCTAAATAGAGGGATTTAAGTGTGGCTGGCATATTTCAGTGGGAGAAATCAGAGTCAAAAGTAGGCCACATTGCTCTGAACAACTGCATATTATTTTGAAGAAGCCTTGCAAATATTTGTTCATGACAACAAACTATACAACCTCCCCTCTCTCTTTCCCTCAAATTCTCTGAGATTTTTTTTTTTTTTGTAGCTGATCCCTCAGGCAGCAAGGAACAACATCTAACAACTAGTAGCTGTCACATTGTTCTGATAGAGAACAATAAAACATTGCAGAAGGTAAATTGTCTCAGGTTTATTTTCAGAGTAACAATTCTGGTCATTTATGCTTCTAGCATGGAATTTTTATATAATTGAAAATCTTTATATTAAATTAGTTGTAGTACCAAGCCATGCTGTATTTCATTCATGTAAAAAACACTAATCTCCATTCAACAGATTACTTCTAATTTGAGTAAGAGTGCAATTGTAGTTTTAGGTATATGAAGGCTGGATTCAAAGCAAGAAAATGGTCTTCAAATAAGAGCTCTTTTCCTAGGTATCACAACAGCTGTCTAGTATTAGCATTTTTTTCCTCTGAGAAAGGAAATGTTCAAGGCTTTACACACTGCTTTCACAAAGACAGTCATATAATTCATGGTGTCCTTTGTGTCTTTCCAACTTCATTATCCATTTAACATGGCACTTTTGTTTTAATGATTGTTTACCAAATGCATTCCATATTATTCAAATAATAATGAATTTTTTAAAAATTAGGCCTTGTGTTGCAAAGGACATCTGAGGTCAGGTACCCTAATTCACAATGAATAATAATTAATCTATGTCACTTTTGTTCTACATAGAATGGAAAAAACATGTCTGACTACTGGTAATATAAAAACATGTTTGTTGAGGTAATAGATGTTATTAATCATTTGTATTCTTCTGAGTCTTAACAGCTTCCTCCTCAAATATCTTTATAAACTGACATTACCAATTTTCTTTTTTTTTTTAGCCTTAAAAATGTCTTTATTAGTATGACAAGGAAGCTCTGTTTTTGATTGCACAAATAATGTTGCTGCAATACAATTAAGTAAGTGATAATTTTAATTTTTCCACTCAAACTATTAAACTTCAACATATGTCAACATTTTCTGGTATATTGTGGAAATTGAATCCTATTATGAAAAACAATGAAAAAATAGATGTCTCCAGATATTTTTTTGTAGGAATAAAAAAAAATGTTTTATTCAGATCATCAGAAAATCTTTGATTTATAAAGAAAAAAACCATAGAGTCAAGTGTATTTTCCACAGGGCTGTGGCCAAATTCACTGTAAGCAGATCCATGTCCACAATGGCAGTATAACACAAAAAAGGAAATAAAATTAATGGCCTTTGTGTGAGAATTGTGAGCATCCAAACCCAAAACGTTTGCATGCATGTATAAGCTAGACTGTAGAGGGCTTTCTCTTCATCAAAAGGAATAATTTCTCTTTTCTGAAGCTCTCCTTTGAAGAGAGAAAACAAAGGGTCATGTAGTGTCGTATTCTGTACGGACTGCATTGGACCTGGAGACCTTGAGAGGGATCTGCATCTCTCAACTGAGCACTTTCCAATTTCCTGTAAGACAAATAGTGCAAAGTGCTGGTGTATGCACAGGCAAGTAAACACCTGAGTTGGTGTTTCTGGGCTGGGTCCTCAGGGCCCTTCAAGCAGCTCCCTGCACTCCCTGTTTTCTAATGGCACCAGGACTCATGCCACCCTTGGAGGCAGTCGGATTTTAACAGACAGTTTGGAATTTCCTGACAGTCATATCATACTTACTCCTAGCACTACTTACACACAGCGTTGCCTATTATGACCTAATCTTTTTAAAATCCAAAGAGGATTAAACATTTCCAGCACCCCAAGCAACAAATAAGTGAAAGTGGCTGAAAAGGACTGATTTATCATCTAAGTACTTTCTTTACATGACTCTGAAGGAACTATAATGAACCATCTTGACAAAAAGCCATTTCTAAAAAGTGTGCCTTTCATGTATAGAGCAGACTGTGTAATTACAGCATATGGGGTAAATAGTATATTTTTCAAAAATTAGTATGCATACCAAAACACATGTTTACCTTAAAGACTGGAGTAGCTTTGAGGCAGTTATTGTAGTCCATCAGGTAAATAGCACACATTTCCTAAATGCTTCACAAATGTATGTTATTATGCAGTATGTGTGTCATTATATAATAGACTGCAGTGGCTTTGAAAAACAAACTCTTCTGTTGTGTTAATACTTCTAAATATTCATGACATCATATTTTTACTTCTCTATGTTAGGAATAAAATAATAAGAAGTAAAACAAAGAAATGCACAAAGGGAACTGTGAAAAAATAATTACATTTCCCACCCTTCCAACTCCACAAAAATCAGTAGAGGTCTAATTTTTATCTTTCACCATTTCAGAGTCTTTCAGGTGGAAGAGAAGAATCTACTCAATGTAGTAAGAAAGGAAGTAAAAGCTTTAATTTTGCATGTTACTAATGAATGTCCTATTTGTTTTTGCTAGAACAAAAGGATAGAATAGTCTTAGTCTTGACATCAAGATTTCTTTATCAAGTATTCTCTGCTATAATATATATTCTGTCTTCTTACACTTGTATGATATGTGCTGGAAGTATCAGAGTTATTGTTCTGGCTATGGACCATGCAGAACTGAAATAGCACTAAAGCAGAAAATACTAAGACAAGCAGGAAAGGTTTTACCAAAAAAATGAACAAACAAACAAACAAACAAAAACTAAAAAAAACCAAAAAAACCAACACCAAAACCAAACCAAACTAAACCAGCCAACCAACCAACCAATCAACCAAACAAACCCCAGAAGCAAAAAAAGGCAATTAAAGGATTGAAAAGAAACAGCTTATGAAAACAGATAAGAAGATAACCAAAATTTAAAAATGGATTCTAGTGTTTGAGGGTATTCATTAGGTCATAATGGAGCAAAAGAATGAGGGTCAAAGATCCCTTTCGCCTTTCTGCCAGTCATATGCCTTCAAAATAAATCAAGTAGTCCCTATGCTTACAAATCCTGGGAGAAAAACTTGTATAAATTCAGGGATCTGTAGTAGTACAAAAGGAAAGAGGAGAAAAGAAAAAGGCTGAAAATGTAAAGCAAAGTCATCCCATCTTAGCCTTTGTGGACAAAAACTGGAATTTGAGGCACACTCCACACTTTGTAGATGCCCTATTCCTCCCCTTCCCCAATGAGAAGGCATCACTTGCCTTTTATAATCCCTGTCCCTTGCCAAGTAGCCAGTTTAACCCTCTCCTCTCCATGCAAATGCAGGACTCAGGGAACTCCTGCATCATCACCTTCTTGTGCTCAGTAATAAAGCTGATAATAATTACCAGCTCTAATCCTGGTGGGTTACCCCAGCTCAGATATTTGAATGAGATCATGAAGGTTGTGGGTTTGGCTTTATCTTTCCCCTTTGGAATAACTCTTCTAAAATCTTCTTGAATCTCCTTTAGTTCATCCAAGCACCTGGGTGAGCAAAGAAGTACAAATGCAATTCAACATTGATCCAGATGGGCAGGAGGTGAATTTATGTAGTTCAGATTATGTTATCACCTGAATAAGAGATACCAACTACTCTAGTAGAAAGCGTATAGTTTAAAAATCAAAAAAGTCATTAGCTCTTGGGCTGTCCCTCTTCAGGAGAGTGCTATAGTCATATTGAAGTGATATGAGACAGATTCTTGTTTGCATATACATGATTTTTTCTCTTTGTCTAAAGACTATCTCCGTGATTGTAGAAGTATGGAAACAAAATATGACTGCAGGAGCTGTGTGTGAGCTGTGTGTAAACTTGACTCACAGGGATTTCTAGAGGCGATGGAGGAAAAAATTAAATAATCCATCCAACTCTGTTAATTCTTTTCAGTCATTAGTGTGACTAATTTGTGATCATTGGTGAAAATTTCAGCAGAAGCTCCAAGAGTGCACAGAACATTAATTTTCTTTTATCCAAAAGATTAAAGCCTTTGGATGGAGTCAGAATTTTGTTAGCTGATTAACATGATTTCTATTTCTAAAATGGGGGAAAATGGTACTTGCTCAATGAAAGACCTTGCATTTTTATTTTGAGATGGAGAAAGTCAGTCATGAGCCAATATATTCAGTATATTACTAAAGGGTGATATAAGTAAAAGTATTAGCATTTAATAGCAAAATGAAAATATTTTATATAGGCCGTCAATTTAAAAAAGTAATTACCTAATTTCTATTGTTCACAAGTTTCACAGTTTGTATTTTTTTTGTAATGTTCACTTTCATGATGGCACTAAAATGCCCCAAATTACCAGAGTGATCCATAGTAATGTGATTAACAGATGGTTAGAAGCTGAGAATGATTTTCACAATTTTTATATATTGTACTGATTTCAGAGTAAAAAATTATAGTTGACCAGGAAAACTATTTTACTGCATTCTTTGGAAAATCCTTTCAGTATATTTTGCTGAATTATGCATGCTGTTGCCTTCCACCCAGTGGTTACACAGTCAGGATTATGGCCAGACCCAAAGTTTTACTAAACATCAAAGTGAACTTAAATTCAATCACTAAATTCGTTAGCAAGTCTTTTTATGCTGGGGATAAAAATTCTGTTTTTCCCTTTTGTTGTCTGTAATGTTGGAATTTTGAGAGCAGTCACCAAAAGTGTTGTTCCTGGAGACACCCAGGGAAACTAATTCCCTGCAATTTTCAGTGGTGAGCAAAGAATTTACCTTCTGAACTGAAAAGCTTTTTTGGCTTTTCCAGCATAGTAGGTCTGAAAAGAAAAGAACAATTTTTTACATTTATAAATATAAAATTATTTTTGTATACTTTCACATTTATTCTTACTTAGAGCAGCATTTATTTTTTCAACTTGTACAAAAAGGTTACTCAATAAAAACATGACACAACTGTGCAGACAGCAATTCCCCTACATGCAGGAATCCTTTGGTATTTTAGCCCCAGTGATGGAAGAAAAGCAGTTTGTTATGAGTGCTGAATTGCTTTTTTCTTTTCACATGTAGTAGCACTTAAGTGTCATGTTAAGCCTGAGGCAGGAAGGACTTTAAATGACCTGTTCTGACTGGAGCTGTGTTTACTGTACTTTTTTCAAAATGCAGTGCAGGATCCCTTTCCTTATCAGTACCTAAAGTCTAACAGCTTGCAGACTCAAATTTCCCCTTCCAGGCAATGTTGGATTTGTCTGTTGTTTTTCACAGCGAAGAGTTTCATGAATTCTGCAGTTTGGATATCTGTCTTGTATTACCCTGTGCCACCCTCTAGGCTAGGAATCAGCATTTTCCAGCTCCCAGAAATTGCCCAAAAGGCTGCTGGAAGCACTGCACATTGAGATGTGTAGGTACACATCCTTATAGCAGTTCACATCGGGGATTCTGGCAGAGAACTTGTAGGAGCACTCTCTGTTGGACTAAACCAGTGAACAATTAAGCAGGGTCTGTAGGGAGTGATTGCCCTTGGCATTCGTGACTGCAGGTGTGGCATGCAGGCTTTGCTCACTCAAACCTTCTCAGAATCCATATGGCAGAAGAGCCTTAGAACCATAATGAACGTGGGAATATCTCTCCAGAGGGACACTCGACATCACTGCTCCCCCCAGTCACAGTTCTGCTCTGGATTTCCTCCATCCAGACAGCAGCTTGTGTTCTTCCTAGCCAGCCCTACAACAATAAAAAACAGAAAATGTTGTCCCATCCCCACTCCTTCACAAAATATGACTCCCAGAAATAGATTATTCCTTGAAGAAACTGTCTCCTGCTCATTTTGCTAGGTCCTAGAAACATCTTGTCGATTTGTGTTTGTATTGTCCCTTTGCTGACTGTAGGTTTCAAATTCCTGTCAAAGAAAGCTTTATTTTTCCTCATTTTGAGCTACCTTCAGTGCTAGGTACACCAGGGTGTTACTGGCATCCTAGCAGCATAAAATGCAAGAATTAGAAGTTGCTGCATTTTGTTGGGTTGTGCTTTGTTTTGTTTGATTGGGTTTTTTGTTTCTAATAGGGGAACTATCTTAGACCAACACGTACAATACGTGCATGCATTTTGGTTTCTTGCTCAGTATCAGCACGGGCCTCAGTGGCAGCACTCCTGCATGGCAGAAGGAAGCACAATAGTTCTGTGACATCTTTTGTCAGCAGTGGGCTGGTGGTGCCACAACAACTCCCTGCCATACTTGTATTCTCAACTTGAAAATCAGCCATTCCTCAAGTCTACCACCTCCTTGTGGTTTTGCTTCTGTCTCTTACTTAGATGTTGCTCATTCTTGAGGAAAGACATGAGGCCTGAACTGTGAAGGGACGTGTGATCTATCAGAAGCTTCCTGGATTGAAGCACACACTGGAGAAGAGCAGCCAGCAGAAGGAGAATTCATGTTTCTGAGGGGCTTTGTTGATCAGAGCTAGTGTAAAAGAAATGCAAGTATGGACTGCTAACTTATCTTACAAGTATGATGAGACCAAAGATATGGGAGGGAAAGTAAGAATCAGCATGTACCTTCAAGACTGGAAAAAAACCAGGTATGCCATAAATGGGATTTTTTAAGACTGAGTTTTGTCTCCTTTGGAATGTGCCTCTGAAAGAATCAAATGTATAAATTTGTAGTGCTAGAATAATGCAGAATATAGTCTTGTCTGAACTTCAGGCTGGTTTCCAAGAGGGCTTAGGTAAATTAATTCTTCTTTTTCTTTTTCTTTAATTTCAGTCCTGCTAAAAATAAATAAATAAAATAAAATGAAATGAAATAAAATAAATAAATAAATGACGTTAAAAATAATGTAGCATGCACTAAACATGTAAAGCTGGCGGAATCACATTACCTATGGCACTAGAATTGCTGCTCAGTTTCACTGCTGGTCACTGAATATTTGTTTTCTTTTTGAAGAAGAAATAAGATTTTCCCATTATTTTAGGACTCAAATAGTGTGGCTTTAAAAACAAAACTAAAATCCCCTAAAATCAGAACAAATGACAGCGAAAGGTTTAGAATATTGGAATTTTTTTTTCTAGTTTTAAAGAATATTTTAACAGCATGTTGTCAATAATGGAAATTATTTAAACGCTAAGGTATCAAATTATAAAACTGCAAATTTTTAAATCAGGGATTAAGAGCATTACTACTTAAAAAATTCAAGATCGTTATAAAATAATTCATTGTGCAAGTCTTCCTAAAAAGGACTAATATATCTATATTACTTAATTATAACTCAACCATTATTTTTATTTCATAAGTCCTAAAATATAATTAGGTACACAAAAAATATTAAGATGAATAAGTAACATTAAAATCAGCTTTAAATTAATTCTTTTTTTTTTCCTCTCTGCTTGAATATAGGAAAGGGAACTCTTTCAAATAAATTTCATGTTTTTTAAAGGTAGTGTCTAGGAATCTTCTCTTTAAGTTGAATACCTGCATTTTTACCAATGAAAATTTCTCCAGAAAGCCAGTGATAAGTTATAAAACATAATGAAATAAGAAGGAAAAATGTTAACATACCAGTTAACTAACTCGGAAGTTATCAGAAGTGCAAAAGAAAAGGCCTCCTAACATAAATTACTTCTGATGTTCAAAAAGAATTTTGAAGAAGAATAGAAATTTACATCCTAAAGTAAAAATAATCCATTACTCTTGTTTAGAACCTAATCTTGAAATATTTACCTGTGTATTTACCTTAAAATTTTCAAAATAATTCCAGACCTTTATATATAAAGGTGAGCAAACATGTCTTTGAATGATCAGTTGCTCTGTAAAGAGGCAAAGATGAATGAACCAAATATAAACTCCAATTTCATCTCATTGTTTCAGCTGCTGCTATATACAAAGTCTTTACAAAGTACTAAGTGTTTTTAAGAATACACACCAATTGTGGTGGGTCAATGAGATAAAATTCTGAAAAAGATGAGAGTATCACTGGTGTTGTGGTGTCTTTCCCTCATTTCTTGCTTTCCACTAAAATAACTAGACATGCCTGGAGAAAATTAAGAAACTGGAAAAAAAAATTAGAGAGGGAAGTTTCAGGGAAGTTTCAGGGAAGGGAAGTTTTGGGAAGGGAAGGGAAGTTTTGGGAAGGGAATTTTTGGGAAGGGAAGGGAAGTTTTGGGAAGGGAAGTCTTTGGGAAGGGAAGTCTTTGGGAAGTCTTTGGGAAGGGAAGTTTGGGAAGTCTTTGGGAAGGGAAGTGGGAAGTCTTTGGGAAGTTTTGGGAAGTCTTTGGGAAGGGAAGTCTTTGGGAAGTTTTGGGAAGTCTTTGGGGAAGTTTTAGGAAGTCTTGGGAAGTGGGAAGTTTTTGGGAAGTTTTGGGAATGGGAAGTTTTGGGAAGTTTTTGGGAAGGTTTTGGGAAGTTTAGGGAAGGGAAGGGAGGATGGAAGTCATAGGAATGGAAGGGAATGGAAGGGAAGCGGGAAGGGAAGGGAAGGAAGGAAGGAAGGGAAGGAAGGGAAGGGAAGGGAAGGGAGAAGGGAAGGGGAAAGGGAGGAAGGAAGGAAGGGGAAGAGGGAAGGGAGAAGGGAGGGAAAGGGGAAGGGAAGGAAAGGGAAGGGGAAGGAGGAAGGGGAGGGAAAGGGGGAAAGGGAAGGAAGGAAGGAAAGGGAGGGAAGGGAGAGGAAGGGAAGGGGGAAGGGAAGGGGAAGAGGAAGGGGAAGGGGAAGGGAAGGGGAAGGGAGGAAGGAGAGGGAGGGAAGGGGAAGGGGAAGGGAGAAGGGGAAGGGGAGGTTCAGGGAGGTTCAGGGGAAGGGGAAGTTCAGGGGAAGGGAGGTTCAGGGGAAGGGAAGGGGAGTTTCAGGGGAGTTTAGGGAGGTTCAGGGGAGTTCAGGGAGGTTCAGGGGAGGGAGGTTCAGGGAGGTTCAGGGGAGGTTCAGGGAGGTTCAGGGGAGGTTCAGGGAGTTCAGGGAAGTTCAGGGAAGTTCAGGGGGAGAGTTCAGGGGAAGTTTCAGGGGAAGGGAAGGGAAGGAGGGAAGGGGAAGGAGGGAAGGAAGGGGAAGGGGAGGAAGGGAAGGGAAGGGAAGGGAAGGGAAGGGGAAGGGAAGGAAGGGAAGGGGAAGGGAAGGGAAGGGGAAGGAAGGGAAGGAAGGGAAGGGGAAGGGGAAGGGAAGGGGAAGGGAGGAAGGGAAGGGAAGGGGAAGGGAAGGGAAGGGGAAGGGAAGGGAAGGGAAGGGGAAGGGAAGGGGAAGGGAAGGGGAAGGGAAGGAAGGGAAGGGAGGGAAGGTTCAGGGGAAGGAAGGTTCAGGGGAAGGGAAGGAGGGGAAGGGAAGGGAAGGAAGGGAAGGGAGGTTCAGGGGAAGGGAAGGGAAGGTTCAGGGGAAGGAAGGAGAAGGGAAGGGGAAGGAGGGAAGGAAGGGGAAGGGGGAAAAGAGGGAAGGGAAGGGAAGGGAAGGGAAGGGAAGGGGAAGGGGAAGGGAAGGGAAGGGGAAGGGAAGGGAGGAAGGGAAGGGAAGGGGAAGGGAAGGGAAGGAGGGAAGGGAAGGGAAGGGGGAAGGGAAGGGAAGGGGAAGGGAAGGGGAAGGGAAGGAAGGGAAGGGAGTAAGGGGAAGGGGAAGTTCAGGGGAAGAGGGAAGGGAAGGGAAGGAAGGGAAGTTCAGGGGAAGGGGAAGGGAAGGAAGGGGAAGGGGAAGGGAAGGGAAGTTCAGGAAGGGAAGGAGTTCAGGGGAAGTTCAGGAGTTCAGGAAGTTCAGGGAAGTTCAGGAGGTTCAGGAAGTTCAGGAAGGAAGGAAGGGGAAGGAAGGAAGGAAGGAAGGGAAGGAAGGAAGGAAGGGAAGGAAGGGAAGGAGGAAGGGAAGGGAAGGGAAGGGAAGGGAAGGGAAGGGAAGGGGAAGGGGAAGGGAAGGGAAGGGAAGGGGAAGGAAGGGAAGGAGGAAGGAAGGAAGGGGAAGAGGGAAGGAAAAGGAAGGAAGGGAAGGAAGGAAGGAAGGAAGGAAGGAGTTCAGAAGAGGAGGCAGGAAGGAAGGAAGAGGAAAAAGGGAAGGGAAGGAAGGAAGGAAAAAGGAAGGAAGGGAAAAGAGGGGGAAGGAAAAGGGAAGGAAAAGGGGAAGGGAAGGAAGGGGAAGGGGAAGAGGGGAAAGGAAGGAAGGAGGGAAGGAAAGGGGAAACAAATCGTCACTCAAAGCAGTAACCTGCTGTGGTTTGGTGTGAATTTTGTAAATATTTTCCATTGCTGAGGAGTTATGTGCTGTAAATAAGAGGGTGTGATGAATCAGGTTTGTGCAGGTTTTATAAAATCGGTATCGAAATCGCCGATTCAGTCTTTTGCGGGTAATTTAAAGGTACAGAATAAATGTAGTTTTGTGCAGAGATTTCCGTAAGGATAGTTTTATAGAACGATCGAATGTTTGCAGGGTTTTCATGGTTTGGTGTACAGATCATGCTTTTTAGAACTGGAAATAATTCTTTGTAAGATTTTTGAAGTAACAGAGACATCAACAGATGCTTGCTTCAGTTCGATATTTGTTTGTCGTTCGGGGATGTCAAAATCAGGATACATTTGGTGAAGCAGGTTATGGCGCAGATCACCAGGTTTCGGGTACAAAATAAAGAACTGCGTAATTTCACGTTATTGGTGATCTGTTCCGGTATTAAAATAGAAAGGCAGAACTGGTTTAAGGTCATGCATTTGAGAATGAAGTAAATTTTCAGATACTTTTTAAGAATTTAAATGTTCAGGATTAATTTCAATGAATATCGAGATGCAAAGCCAGTCAGTTTTAAGCGGTTCTTAAATACAGGTTTCCTTCAAATAAATAAGATATTTCGGTAAAATGAACAAATCAAGGTGTCAAAATCCCAGAGGTTCTGGATATAAAGTTGGAATATGGACTATGGGCATCAGAAACCAGTTATCTTCTTTACAAAATTAATTAAAATTATGGGTTTATGGATCTTTATTCGTTTTTGGGCGTTTATTGATTATTCCAGTTCGCGATTCTTTACATCATTGTTTCAACGGAAATAAACAAATACAATCAAATCAAAACTATCGGCTTTTCAGATAATTCTATACGGTCCGTTATTTTAGAATGGTTTTCAGTACGAACAGAAGTTTTAAATGAAGCTGGAAATTTTAAATCGGTGGTATCAGGTGGAATTAAATTTCATTGGTGATCGTTTGTGGGTTTTTAAATGAAGATAATGTTCAGGTTATGGATGAACAGTTGGAAGTGGAGGTTCTTTGTTTCGCGGAAGGTAGTCGTTTCGTGGGCGACCGCAGGATATGGGAGGGTCGAACAGACCAGGTCGGTTAAAGCAGACAGTAAAGCAGAATTAAGTGTGGTGGTTTTGTGATGAACGTTAAGCAGGATCACCGGGCTATTCTTTTCAGGAATGAACATAAATAAGATGGATTTTAAAATAGTTTTCGTATTTTAGGTATTGAAGTTATTTGGACGTTGGTGTTTTAAAGGTTAAAATAAAGTGCTTTGTTTTAAGTTTATCATGTGAATTATTGTGGTCGGCATAAAGATGCGATTAATTGCTTTAAGGAATTAATTTGGGCACTTCAATGGCAAGGTTCACAGGTATAATACGGCAAATACGGCGGACATTACGTTATCGATTCGGCTGGAATTTTTCTGGGTGGATGGTCTCGGGGTCGGTGGTCAGTCAATTACTTACATTTTGAGAATTTGTCGTCTCCAGAGAGTTTTATCTTTCCACATAGGAAATTAAACTTGCAAAATGAGGGGCTGGTGGGGGAAGTAAGCAAGCAAGAAGGTTCTGCTGTGCAGAGCCAGCATCACAAGAACAGCATGATGCAGCACCTCACGGTCAGATGGCACTGCCTCCCTTTACTGAGGGGGCTTATGGAATGTTTTGCCATGAGACAGCACAGGCTAGCTTTGTGCATGAAGAGCTTGTTAGCATGCCTGTACTCCTGCTTTTTCATACATTGGCAGGGGGAGAACAGGAACGAGAGCCTTTTCCTTTGGAGGGAAGCCCCCTACTTGGAATATTTGCTTTTGCAGAAAGAGAGCTACAGGTTTGATCTCCTGTACAGAGGAGAAACTCTGCTGCTTGCTCCTGTCTCAGGATCTAGCCATAGTCTGTTTTCCTATATCCATTAGTCAGAGTAGCTGTTCCTGAGCTTATCTTCACACAGTCAGAAAAGTCTATAAAGCAGATTTAAATAAACGCTCAGTTTCTGAAAGAAACTTTTGCACTCCCAGAAAAGCAGCCTCACTATCCACCACGGGGGTCATGACCCTCAGGTTGGGAATCAGCAATGCCAAAAGATATCCTGTGTCAGTCTCATGTGGCTCAGCTCTGCTGAAGGCTTCTGTCTTATTATTCTCTCACACCTCCAGAAGAGAGATGGTTGGAGTCCCCTAATGTTGATTGTCATGTCTCATTTCACTGCTAGAGTTCCTCCCTAAAAATTTATTTGCAGAGGTTTTACAGTGTTGAAGTGCAGAATTTTGGTTCATGCAGAAATTCTTCTCCCAAGGGTGCCATCTGGGAGAATAGAAAGTGTTTTATTAAAAGTGGAGGTAAGCTCATTCTTTGCTGTCCTAAAAGACAATTTATTTGATCCTTGCTGTTCACATGCGCGATCTTACATCTTTTTATTCCAATATTTGATTAATCTTCAAGTGTACTAAGAAGAAATAAACCAATCTAAATCCAAAATTTCTTCATTATGTAAAACTTCCCATTTAACATTTTCTGGTATTCAAGCCAAAAGAATAACTGCACGACGCTCCTTTCTTTTGAAAAAGGCAGTATGGGGAGGTTGCTGTTGAATATAACAAAGAGTGTGTAATTTGACAGCCAAAAGGTTGATGCCATTAGGAGCTCTTTCAAACTTATTTGCTGCTGAAATCAAGATGATTGATACTCTGTTTGTCAGCTGCTTCCCTGACTGAGTGACTGCACAACTTGATTTCCAACTGTCAGGATTTGGTCAGGTTTGTTGAGATCCAGAGCCTTCATTCTGCATTTTTATAATGCTTTGGCTGACTCTAGAAAAATAATTTTTATAGATTCCTTGATGCATTTTTACAATAATCTCTGGTAATTCCATTGGCTGTCAATATTCTAAAAATAATTGGTCCTGCCGTTTTCCTTATCATTTGGCATTTTGCTAGTGCCAAGCTGCGAGCAAACTGATATTGAGTCAGCAAAAGTGTTGCTGTCAATGAGTGAGCACTGAATTTTATTAATTTAATTTCCTTTAAAATTTTCTGTGTGTAATTTCACACATTCTTGAAAAAGCAATTCAAGAGCCTAAACAGATGGATTATACAGCCTTAGCGTTCCATCTCTGTGCTTCATAAGGCTGAGAAAACTCATGGCGCAAAGCCGATTATGGACTTAGTTTGACTGAATAACTGTGTCCTGGTGAGACCAGGTTACTTGGGACTACAGGTGTTATCTCATTGATAAATAATAATAAGAAGAAGGAAAGGAGATTAAAACCTCTCCAATAGCCTTCTCACCAAAACTGTATCCTAACCACAGTATGGCCCTGATACAAAAATGTTAAATGCATTTACTAAAAGATGGAACCTCTTGGTATCTCAGACAGTAACTAGATTCTGAGTATTTTTGAGGCAGTATATATCAAGATTAATGGTATTTATCACTGATAATTCTTACTTTTCCCATGTGATAACTAAGGAATGTTGAAAGGATTGTAGTTTGATTTTAGGGGATATGATGAGAAGGAAGAGAGAAAATCGATGTTTGAGTGGTATCCTTACACCTTTTGAACTCTAAATTGAAAAGAAATAAATAATCAATGTGTTGCCTGAGAGAAATTCTTTCTATCTTGATATTAAGTACAAAAATACAATTGTGTTCGTAAAGAGTTACTAATGTACAATTTAGATTACAATAATCTATTACAGACCTGAGTCGCCTTCTTTCATTGTTTCATATTCTCATTCACAAATTCCAATCAACTTCAGCTATCTCAAAGAAAAGAAGCTACTAATAATGATAATAGAGGTAAGATCTGACTGATGTAGATATGCGCTACAGAACATACATTTTCATTCACGTGACCTCACTACAACTGTAGAGACTCTTGTGGCTCTTCTTCTTCCCCATCTATTATAAAATTCTAGCTTATTCTGCTTCCGTTCCCTCCTCACATTGCATATATGAATTCTTATGCATGCATACAATAGAACTGAGGAGACAATGTAAACAAGGCAAGTTTTCTTTATGATGTATATAAGGGTATTCAACATTTGGAGGTCCAACATCATAAAAGCCTTGACTTTCAGAGGAAGACAGATTATTCCACCAGAGGGTACAGTGTGATTGATAGACATATAGACGTACAGGTTGTCAAGTACAATCATCAATCTTGGACAAACTCCAGGACATTAAACTTTAAAAAAAAAAAAAAAAAAAAATCAGGCAACCTATTTTCAAGCATTTTCTTCTTCACCACTCATAATACGAGTGAAAAGTGTCACCTATTGCACATGTGTTTTTCCAGTGTGCTCATCAGATCTTTCTTCTTAAGGAACAATGGGAAAAATACAATGGAAACCTCTAAAGTGAAACTACGCTCAATAACGTAAGCTGAGATAGCACTTTCACTGCTTTTATTTCCTCCATGCTTAGTAATGTAATAACACTAGGCATTACAGAACTCACACATTATGGAGCATGATTTGAAAGCTCTGAGTATATGAGAATTAATCTTCTTTCTGCTTGACAGACTAGCACATATTAAAATGGTTACTTGTATATTATATTGAAATTACTTTTGGAATTCATTCAAGTAAAAGAGGTTGAAAAATTCTTTTTGGCTTCATGAGAATTATGAAATCTGAAAGTATGCAAAGTACCATAAGAAAGGTATTTCAAATATATTTTGAGTGTCAGAGATAGATTTTGTGGCAAAGAAGATGTGGCAAAAGAAATTGTGGTGCTGCTGCATCTAAATGGGTGGTTACCAACTTATCTAGTAAAATAAATATATGTGGCAAATGACACATACCAATTTAATGACACTTTGAGTTCATGTGAAGTTTGGCAGAGTAATGAAAGTCTTATCTCTTGCCTCCACTGTTGTGCTGAATTTAACTGCTGTCTCAGAGGCAGTTTTACTATCTTCAATCTGCCATAAAAGTGAGACTTGATTTGCTCAGCATGAGAACAGATCAATAAAAGCTGGGATTACACAGTGGATTAGATCACTAACTCCAGACATCAAAGATGTTAAATACAAGGATTGCATGGAACAATTAGATCAAAAGTTAAGTTCAAATGTGTACTTGTTTGTGGACACAAAATAAATATCAACCTGAAAAAAAGACATTGAAAAACTGTCAGTTTTGTTTCTTTTGTCTAGAAAAGAACTTAGTTTCTGAACAGCCATAGACACAGTTACCACGGAATAGAGATAGTATTATTCCATTAATATAGATAATATATTATCTCTATATATTTAGATATATAGAGATATGTATATAAAGTATATAGATATACATAGAATTTGATTATTCTAGGTAATTTTTCTCATTAATGTATCGAGATTACCAGCATCTTATCTTCTACAAAGGGATTCATATTAAAAGGTAACTGTTCAACAAAGAAAGAAAATTAAAATGATTCCCAAAATGTTTTGAGGTGGTGACAGTATCCTAAGCAATGATCTCTAGCCTTCTACTTAATGCTTTAAATATAACATTTTTAAAATGATGAGGTCAATTTAAAAATAAATTGTTTCCTATTCAACAAGGAGATATTTGTTTACTTATATGGGTAAGGTTCACAAAAATCTAATTATTCAATTAAGGTGCTGTTAGGAACTAGAGAAGTAGTAGTATCCACAGCTTGCACAGACATATGCAGCTTAGTTGTATATTATCATAATAATATAAATTCATGTAATGAATATTTTGAATTAACTATTTATCTATATTACAGTGGTATAAATGTTGTTGTGCAATTACACATACAACAGTGGTCATTTGGTATAAAACTCTGTCCCTGCTTTAGTACAGAAGTCAATTATTTTCCTTTGAAATTTACATAATTTCAATTCATTATAACATGAGAGTCCTTTAGAGCAAACAGCTCTTTTTTTATTTCCAGTACAGTGTAATGCCATTTCTGTATTGAAAAATAGAATTAAAAAAGATATTCCACCAGCTTTCTTCTTTGGAATTCTCGCTTGACTTGAAAAAATAGGAGCTGTGTCAGATAATTCTCTAAAAAGTCCAGTGTATATGATTCAAATGCAGATTCTGACTATATCATGAAGTGGGAAAACAATAATGTTTTAAAAATTAATGCTGATCTATTGATTGAAAATACAGTGGTCTGGGCAGCAGGGCCCTGGGCACATACACAGTTTGTTGAAACACAACTATATTGTAGATGTTTGAGAAGCAAATATGGACTATCATGATTTCTGAAACTCTTAAATTCTTTGATATAGTGTGAAAAACAATACTTTATTGGAAACAATAATTTACATTTATCATTTTAAGAGAAGGAATTATGGTGGTTGTCTACAATTATTGGTAATCAGACAG